>PVJL010002054.1:0-219202 GCA_004026885.1 Lyroderma lyra | reverse complement strand
TGTGTGTGTGTGTGTGTGTGTGTATGTGTGTGTGTGTGTGTGTGTGTGTGTGTGTGTGTGTGTGTGTGTGTGTGTGTGTGTGTGTGTGTGTGTGTGTGTGTGTGTGTGTGTGTGTGTGTGTGTGTGTGTGTGTGTGTGTGTGTGTGTGTGTGTGTGTGTGTGTGTGTGTGTGTGTGTGTGTGTGTGTGTGTGTGTGTGTATCCTACCCACCCTGCATACATTTTTGCCTTCCTTTAATAAGTGACCATTTGCAAGTGACCATTCACTGACCATGAAAACATTTCCATATATTACTGTTTTACACATATTTTCTTTATATGATACAAGAAAAGGAGAGGGTTGGGTTTGGCTTGTAGGGCTGCAAACTGTGTCCGGTAATAAGGCTCTCAGTGTATAGGTTAATTCTGCCAAAAACACCCTGACAGAAGCTGCCTTCTCAGGCAGGTCCAGGAGAGGAGAATGCATTCCTCGGGGCACTGCTGTCATTGGGCATGCAGGTAAAAACTGTACTGCAAATACGGTGTGAGGGGACACGCTTCTGTTCACAGTTGCCAGGCAGGGCAATGCAAAGGGAAGCTCAAGGCCTAGGAGATGGCGGAGGGACGGGACCACCCGGCTCATGTGTGTGGACATTTCCCATCTGGTGACACTGTCACGGTCACCTGGGGAGTCCGCATACCCAGCTCTGGTTACGCCTAGAAAAGGGAACTGGTCGTACATTTTAGAACCTGTTTCATGACAGTACTGTCATTATTACTGAGGGCTTTAAATGAGTGGGAACCTGGTGACAAAGGGTATTAAAATTTCAGGGGTGTGACCATTGAGTAAAAACTGGCCTTTAACCTCCATGACCCCTTTAATCGCTGGTTTTCCCAGGATTAGATGCCAACCCCACCTGAAGTTTTGACCCTCCGTTTCAGGCTCATGGTCCGTAGTGACAATTACCCTTCTGGGCCCAAGCCCCTGGGCAAAGCTTGAGAAATGTCTTTGCTAACTTTGCTCCACTGTCTCCCTCTAAGTATCCATCTTTGGGGACTTCTCACTGCAGCTTCATCTTGTGAATAAATTTTACCCTCATAATGTTTGGGGTAAATGCTCAACTATAGCAATGATGGCAGACACTACAGAGCCTCACACAAGACTTAAATGGACTTCTCTCTCACATAACATTCAGTGTAGGAAAACGGTGCAGGGTGGGTGGGCAACTTTGGCCCGTGACACCTTTTCCTCGGGACCCAAGTGGCTTCTCTCCTGAAGTTGATCACGCTTTAAGATGGGGAGGCAGCGAATATTTTCTGAGCAGGGCCAGACAGTACATCTATCCAGCTTTGTGATCCAAATGGTTTTTGCTGTGACTACTCAACTCTGCCATTGCAGCGCTAACGCAGCTGCAAACGATACGTAAACAAATGGATGTGGTCGCATGCCAATGAACCTGGATTTACAAATACAGCGGTGGGCGGAGTTTAGCCTGGGGGGGTGGTAGTCCTGCTCCCCCGACCCAGAGTGGTGCCGGCCAACGGAAATAGAACGTGAGCCACACACATAACTTTTCATTTTCTAGTAGTCGCGTTAAAAAAACTAATTTTAATATTACATTCTATTTAACTCATATCTAAAATTTTATCATTTCAACATGTAATCAAAATAAAGACATATTTTTAAATTACATGTGTTGGGGTGACATTGCTTAATAAAATGATAGCGGTTTCAAGTGTACAGTTCCGTCATACGTGATCTCTCAATTGCATGGTGTGCCCACCACCCAGAGTCACGTCTCCTTTCGTCATCATGTAAGTGACCCCCTTTACCCTCTTTAACCTCCCCCCACCCCACCCCCTGACCCTCTGGTAGCCATTAAGCTGTTGTCCATGTCTATGGGGTTTTTGTTTGTTTGTCTCGTTCGTGTGGGAGAAAGCCGTTACGTGGCTGGGTACCTTCCGGGCCCCCCTTAAATCCCACATGTGAGTGAAATCGTGGTTTGGGCTTTCTCTGGCTGATTTGCGGAGTGAGTATTGGTGAGGGATTTTATATTCCTTTTCTTGTTATATTCCTTTTTATATTCCTTTTATATTCCTTTTCTTGAAAGATTTACGGGGTCTGACATGCAGTGTGTGCTGCACCCTTCCTACAGAGATCTCTGCTCGCGTCGGCCACACTGCGAGCGCTGGGTAGCACGTGTGCCCAGCGGGACTCTTCCTGGGCATCCCCGCAGGGTTGCCCGTGTCTGCCTGGTTAAAGCTGGCGCACTGGGGCCACCTGTGTGTTCTGGATCGTGGGACGCAGGAGGGTGGGGGAACAACTGTTGTAGAATCAAGACTCCACTTTTTCTTTTACTCACTATCGTCAAGAATCCGATCATGTGGACACATGCAGCTGCGGAGGAGAGGGGGATGCAGTCTGTAGTTGGGTGGCCACGTGTCTAGCTGCCACTTGGCAGGGGCAGTTCTATCACCAACGGGAAGAAGGAGAGAAAAGAGACTGGGTGACAGCAACTTTTACCATGCCCTTTACGTTTTAGCTAATTGTTCAACGGTTTTCTCTCCGATTCTGAAATCATACTCGGGCCCCGGGTGGTCCCGACAGTCCATCTGGGTGGTTCTGTTCAGATCCTGTCTTCCTCTCCTTGCCAACCCCCAACCCTCTGCCATGATTCTGCATCTCTCTCCACCCTCTGTCCGTTCCGGTTTCTTAAAGCTGCCGTAACAGATTACCACAGACTTGGTGACTTAAACACAGAGATTCACTCTCTCACAGCTCTGGAAGCCCCAAGTCTGTGATCAAGGTGCTGGCAGGGCCACACTCCCTCCGCAGTCCTAGGAGAGTCCTTTCCTGCCTCATCCAGCTCTGGCCTGGCTCCTGGCCTTCCTCAGCTCGTAGACCCATTACCCCGACCTCTGCCTCCACCTGCACATCGCCTTCTCTGTACTTCTCTGTGCGTTCATCCTTCTTATAAGGATGTCAGTCATGGGATCTAGGGCCCATCCTAAATCCAGGATGATCTCATATTAAGATCCTTAGTTATTCGTACCTGCAAGGACCCTGTTTCCAAATAAGGTTGCCTTCTGAGATTCCAGGTGGACATGATTTTGGGGATACGATTCAATCCACTACACGACCTTACTGGGACTCTGAATCGTGGCCAGAAACTTTCAAACCACTTTCCGGCCATGTCCCTGAGTTCCATCTGTCCCAAGCCCCTTGCCTGGAGGAAACCCAGTCCCGGTAAAGAGCTCAGGAAGCTTCTTGAGGACCTTCCAAATGGCAGGAGGTGTGGGCAGCGCTTGAACCAGAGGCCAGGTCAATTGAGAGAAAATGGGTTTAGCAAGGCCGCAATCCGAGGTTCGAGGGTCCTGCTGGGCTGCCCAGAACTCGGTGAACAAGGACACGGCTTAGGATGTGGTTCTGGCTGGCTAAGGGGAAGGAGGAAAGCACATTGCCTGCGGGGGTAGAGGAATCGTAAACAGGATGAAAGGAGGGGGGTTGGCAACATTGTTTCGCAATTAAGAAGTGACAGCCCCTGTTGTTTGGGGATATGAAATAAACCACCAGAGGGGTCTCTGTGTCTCCGTCAGAGCACGGGGAACCACCCGGTCCCGCCTTTGCTGTCTGTTACGTCTGCGTGTGTGTCTGTGTGTTTTTCTTTTTTTCCTTTTATTCATTTTTATTGTTAGACTTATTGGGGTGACATCTGTTAGCAAGGATTGCATAGGTCTCAGGCATACAGTTCTACAGTGCATTGTCAGTTTGTTGTATAATAAATTCAACACCCAATGTGAGTTCTCTTTCCATCACCTTATATTTAGCTTCCCCCCTCCTCTCCCACCCCCTCCCCCATCTCCCCTCCCTAACCCCCTCGTTCCCAAATAAACATTAAACTATTGATTGTGTCCATGGGTTATTTGTTTGTTCATTTCTTTTTTCTTTGCTTTCAGTTTGTGTGTTTTTCTTAATTTCCTGTCGCCTCCCCTCCGGTTCCGTTCTCCCTGCCCTGGTCGCGGGGCAAGGAGGACCCAGAAAAGACTGGAGAAAGGTGAGCAGAGCAGAAGGCCTCTCAGCACTGGAAGTGACAGAAGGGAGGGAGGGACAGAGGGTGAAGAAGCAAAACTGCTACTTTGCACACCTCCACTAGGAATACATAGGAATACATAAGTGTACCCATCATGTCCCACGGGCAGAAAAAGTATGAAACACTTAGCAGCCTGAGATAAAACAACAACAAAAGAAAACAACAGAAGAACACGATCGCCCTGTCTAGGGCCAGCACCCACAATAAATGAGTCCTCCAGCATTTCCTGACAGTTGCTGATTACCTAGCAAAACGCCTTTATCCCTGACTGGAGCAGTGCTGATTTCTACAGATGTGGAGATGAAAATCACGTTTGAAAATTGCTCTTCCTTCACCATGAACAGACGAATGGAAAATTGGTAACCTTGGCAGTTTTGCAGGTTAAAAACAAAACAAAACCAAACCTGTTGTGTCTTTGTATCTTCTGCCTTCCCTGCAATTCTTTGCAAATAAACTTCCTGCTTTTGCCTCTGAGTTTCCTTGCCTGGGGTGTTTAATGGTGACACTAACTGAGATGAGACCTTCCCTCTCTCTCCAGGTCTTGTTGGTTTTGTCTCTTCATTCTGTCCACCTCTCTGGACCATTCTCTTGCAAATCTCACTAAACGATTGCAAGCATTCTAACTGGCTGACCCACAGCCTTTTGCCTTCCTACAGGCCGTTTTGTATATGGAGGCTAGAGTGGCCGTTTGGGAATCCAAGCCTGATGATGTCACCTTCTTGCTACGAAGCTGCACAGTGTCCCTGTTGGTCTTAGAACCGTAGCAAATATGTATATGGCACCGTATGCGTGCCAAGCACTGTTCTAAAAAGTTTTACGCCTACCAGTATTAATTAACTCAATCCTCCTATTAATAGCCTCATATTTCATGAGAGCAGAGAGATTAAGTAATTAGTGAAAGAGTGGGGACTCGATCCCAAGGAGACAGGCTCCGAAGTCTGTAATCTTACCTGCTGCGTTGGACAGTAGCCTAGTGGCCTTTGACACCCTCCATGATACCCCTGCCACCTCCCCGGCTCCTTCTCTCCCTACATTCAGGTAACCCTGACCTGTCTCCACTCTGTACCCCTCCTGCTCCCACCCAAGGGCCTTTGCACACACCCTGCTCTGCTGAGCACACGCTTTCTTTCCTGGTGAAGGTAACTCTTCCCAGACCTTGATTTAGGGATGTCATCCATGGTCTCCTCAAGTAGATCAAATCTCCCTAGGGAGGCTTCCAGGGAGCTGAGATGCCCCTGCACACCACACGCCCCAGCTCGATAACGCCCCTGCCTCGCCTCTCCTCCCCTCCTCTACCCCACGTGTAGGCTTCACGAGGACTGCGTCCTGCTCTCTGCCGTCCCTCCGGGGCCCAGCACAGGGTCTCATTCACGATATTTGCAGAATAAGGAAATGAGTCGATGATACCCCATGCCCCGTTTTAAGAGAGTCTTTACTGATGCAGATTGCAGAAAAGCTAACAAGGGATGGAGAAGACTAAAAATGTGGTTTTGTTGGGTCGCAGTGGTCCTAGCTCTTGGCATGACCTGCCATCGATCCTGAGGCACAGAGGAGGGAGACAACAGGTTGTTGTGGGTCTCGTGACCGGAAAGACCTTGATGAAAGCCCTACTTCGGGGCTGATGTTCCATCATATTTCTGTGTATTTCAGATGCTCTTTTTTTTTCCTTTCAAATTTTAATGTTTTTGAAAGCGCAATTGATCTTGCAACAGAGCTGTACACTTAATGAAGTGCACTTTTTGTTGGTCCCTGTAAAGCAGTAATGAAATCAAGGGCGAGTCCCACAGTCAATGGCATTTTGGAATTGAGGTAATTCCATTTGTGGCCTTGGGTAAAGTCCTTGCTTTTCTGAGTCCTAATTTCCTTATCTATAAAAGGGCAGGGTTGTCATAAATATTAGAGATGAATATAATGGCCTCAGCACAGTGACTGGTAGCTTTAATTCATCAACAGCAAGTCTACTATGAGTTTCATAAAATATGTGTCAGATTAGCGTTTTGCCAGAATAATCCATATCCTTGCATGGTCAGTCGCATAGTTTGCAACTCACAATGTAAAAAAGGAAACGAGAGAAGATGTTTAGGGGCTCCTCTTTTTTGTATTGTAATTAATGTGGTAGGAAACCTCCTTCTGGTACCTCTCCTTTGCCCGGGGATCCTTCACCAGAATAGCCCGGGGCCAGGTGCTGCAGAGCTGGTCACTAGGGCGCGCTCTTAAGCTCGGTTTTCTTCCTTCCTACTTTCTAAAGACTCTACAATACTGCACGTAGGTCCTTGCTTCTCCTTTCCATTAAAAATGATATGGGATTGGACTCATCTACAGAGTGCATCTTTTTTATTTTTTTAACTCAGGGCAATTACTTGTTCTATTTCTACATCTAATGCTCTTTGCAGTTTATTCTTGGTGAGCGTTAGTCAGTGCAGCTATATTTTGGCAAGGACTCTATTTGCTCTGAACCAATAACTGGAGTATAATCTTGGTAAAGTCATCTAAAGTCTTCATTTACGTCACTGTTTGTCATTCACGGACTTGAGCTAGGACACAAGAAATGATATAAATTAAGCCTTCAGATGATTTTGTAAAAGATTGTGCCTTTGTGAAGGACCTCCCTGTATCCTTAAAAATATCGTAGGACCAATAAATAGCTGCGTTAACCATGTTTAACTTGGCAGATGAGTATGTACTAAGAATAATCAAGAAAACATGTATTTGGATTAAAAACAGAAAAAGCAACTGCGGAGTGAGGGCAGAGAAGGAGTGTAAAGTGGAGTGAACATACTTTTCAAGTAAAGAGACACAAATCCCTTTACTACTGGTTGGAGGAGTCGGCCCTAGTGACAGCAGAGTCCGAACATGCCTTTTCCACGGCTAACCTTTGTGGATGCCGTAAGTCATTTTCCCTCTGTTTATGCTGCTATGATAAGGTTTCCCATTATTTGCCACAGGACATGTTCCTCTTCTTTTAAGAGTTGATTTAAGTTTTGGAAATAGCAAAAAACATTGGGAGTTGAGTGAATGAAGTTGATCAAGTAGAGTGGTGCATGTTAGTGTGCGTACGTGCATGCGTGCGTGCGTGTGTGCGTGCGTGTGTGCGTGCGTGTGTGTGTGCGTGCGTGTGTGCGTGCGTGCGTGCGTGCGTGTGTGCGTGCATGTGTGCATGTGTGTGTGTGTGAGACAGAGAGACAGAGACAGACAGAGAGAGCTCCATCTATGTCCTAATCTGAGGAACCCACGGATATGACCTTATTTAGAATAAGGGTCTTTACAGAGGTAATAAAGAATCTCAAGGTGAGATCATCATGGACTCTCTAGCTGGGCCTTGAATCCAACAGCAAGTGTCTCATGAGGCAGAGGCACAGGGAGATTTGAGACAGCAGAGAGGAGAAGGCATCTGGAGGCAGAGACGCGTCCCTCGGCCCTGAGCTCAGAAGGCCCGGAGACCACAGGAGCGGGGAACGAAGGAGTCCCTCAGAGCCTTCACAGGGAGCACGGCCCTGCGGACACCCTGATTTCACGTTTCTGGCCTACAGAACTAAGAGAATAAATTTCTCTTGTTTCAAGCCACCAAGTTCATGGTAATTTGTTGCAGCAGCTCCAGAAAGTTAAGACGCTGCTGTTCTTTTTTGGCTGGAAAACGTGGTTTTAAGGCAATTCCCAAAGAGAAAGGAATTTCAGAACTAATTTGAACAGTGGCAGTTATTACTGCAATAGGTGTCTATTCCCCTCCAAAGTCTACTTAAAATAATTTCTCCCGAACTGTATCAGTCAGGGCCCAACTAGAGAAATAGAAACCACTCTGGGTATTTATAGAAAGGGAATTTATTAGAGGAATTTGTCACAGCACTGATAGAGAAGCTAAGAAGCCAGAAGGACACAGAGAGGTAATCCAGAGGCTAGCATCAGAAGGAAGCCGTGACCGCCCCCAGGGAGGAGGTGGCCATCAGAAATCAGAGTCACCTACAAGGAGTGGGAACCATGGTGGGCTTCTGCAGTGCAAGGTGCCAGCTGGGATGGAGACCCCGCTTCTACCTCTTCTGCCCGCCCATCCCTCTCAGTCCCTCTCATTGGTTGCACTGAGATCGGAAGAACCAGTGGGGCTCCGTTAAGTGAGGGAGTGGGTGGGTGGGATGCGGAGGGCAGAGAGCTCTAGGCAGAGCAAGTGGTATGTGCAAACAGTTCCACTCAGGTAGAAGGTGAAGCACAGTTCTTGGGCAAAGCCCTCGCCAGTAACAACGTGCTAGAAGTTGTCCAAGTGAAATGTTACTCCAATCCTCTGGGGTCAGTTACTCCCTGCAATTGCACCCCTGGTTGCTGAGGGGTACCATAGTGCAAAGCCATGGCCATGGAACAGTTGAGAAGAATTAAATCAAGCCAACTGTGTATGGAGAACATTGCGAATAAATGACAGCTTATAGTAAATAATTCAATAAACACAGATGTAAGCAATTGGCACACTTGGATGCTGAGATGAGCCTCTTACCAAATTTAGTTATTTGAAATTACTAAAACGTTTCCCAGTCACCACATGAAACAGCTCCAGTGTCCCCAACCGCCGCCCCCACAGTGATGGCTGTGACCTTCAGGTGTGCTTGTCATAACAGGCAATAGGGACAGTTTGTACTGGGTTAATGGAAATAACCCCGACAAGGATTTGACTGAGTCGAAACACAGTAAGACCCACTGGATTCCATGTCTGTCCCAGAAGAGGCATCCTCCTCCATCCAAACACAGGATGTGAACTTGACACTCAGAGCTGAGAACTTGACTCAAGACTATGACAGAACAAAACAAAGGGGAGAGAGAAGCAGATTCATATGTTTATTTTCAAGCTAAGCCCTGCTGCCTTTATTTACTTTTATTTTCACATTAAAAATTTTTAAAATTACATTTGCCATACAATATTATATTAGTTTCAGGTGTATGACATAGTGATGTGACATGTATATAGCTCACGAAGTCATCACCTCGATAACTCTGGTACCCCCCTAACGCCACGCGTAGCTCGTACAATGTCATGGACTGTGTGCACCGTGCTGCACTGTACATCCCGTGGCTATTTTGTCATTATGAATTTGTACTTCTTGCTCTCTTCCCCTTTTTACCCACCGCCTCCACCTGCTGCCTTTACATACATCTGATTTCTTAACTTGTGAAGACATTTCCTCCATATTTAGAAAAATGGAAATGTAGATGGTTAGCACTGGAAGGTCTTCTTTGTTGGCTTCCAACATTTTTGATTGTGGTAAAATCAACATACAAGATGATATTTTTTATATATATATATATATATATATATATATATATATATATATATATATATTTTTTTTTTTTTTTTTTTTTTTTTTTTTTTTTTTTTTTTTTTTTTTTTTTTTTTTTTTTTTTTTTTTTTTTTTTTTTTTTTTTTTTTTTTTCAGGTGTACAACATCTACTTTTTTTTGGCTGAAGCGTCGCTCCCTATGGTGAACGCAGAATTTCAGGAGCCAACCTTCATGCTGTAGGACAGGAGCCTCCTCATCTTTGATCCGAGTGACTCCAGGAGCCTGGGGCCTCTTTGGTTCGCCCTGTCTTCTCTTCACACAGCTTTTCCTCTTTCTTAGTGCCCATTCCAGGTGCTCCAAATCCCAACACTCTCTGGGACTCTTCCTCAGTCACACGATGGGGACTGGGACAGACATTGGTCTTTCCTTCCTTCTTGTATTTACTCATCTGGCGAGTATGTGAGAGTCTGTACTATGCCAGGGACTGAACAGTGAACCAAACATCATGGTATCTGCCCTTGGACTCCCCCAGAAATGTACTATCTCGGGGCCATCGGCTCATCTGCTCATTCTCCAGTGTTTGTGGAATGGACATTAGGTTCCAGAAGCTTTTCTAGATCTTCAGGAGACAGCAGAGGACAAAGACAGGTGAGATCTCTGCCTTCATGGAGGTCACATTCTACTGAGGAAGACCATTTTAAGCAATCAAGCCAGCCAATGAGTATCCACCCACTGTGTTGAGCAGTGGGGACTGCTTACAAAGGCAACATTGTGGGAACTGATGAAGGCGCCTCGCAGACGGGGCAGGCAGGGAAGGCCTTGCTGAGGGGAGAGCTCAATGAAGAGATAGGGGAGCCTCTGCTGAGTGAGGATGAGTAATGGGTTATCATTCCTCTCAGGGGAGAAATTGGCAAAGAAGGAATCTGGGTCATCTCAGTCCCTGTGGCGTCTGAGTGGCGGAGGGGTGCATCAGTGAGCTGAGGGTCTTCCCAGCATCTCCCCGTCTGCCCTCCTGGGCTCACGAAGTTGTGTCTGAAGCTGCCCAGTGTCCTCTGTAGCTGGACACAGTACAGCCGGGGGGCCATGGAGAGCCAGCTGGAACCGTCAAAGTCATCGAGTGACAGACAGGAGACTTGCCACACGGGATCGCGTCCCACCTGCCTCCCGGGAGTCCTTCATCTGTTTAGGACAAGGGAGCTTCATTTTCAGAACTGCTTGATCAGAGCCTAATTATCCCTGGGGCCACGGCTTTGAGCAGCGGGGTTCCTGTCACTTGGCACTGAGAAATGGGTCAGCAGCCAGGACAGAATGTGCTGTCCTCACGTACATAGCAGGGCTGGCCACGCAGCTTTGGTACAGAGACGTTTCCCCAACTGAACACTCCCCTGCTTGGCACCTGATTCAAACAGGCATTGCAGACCGTCTCCCGGACTGGAGAACGCAGGCTGGCTCGACTCCTCTCCCAGGAGGCACTGGGCCTCTCCCAACCCCGTGGGCTGCTCTAAGGCCGTGACCTGTCTCAGCACTCGACAGCACTGGAAGCTGCCTCCTCGTGTCCCCATCTCTGTGTCCAGGACACGGACTGCTTCCTGCTGCCCCTCCCTTCCTGCTTGTTCTTCCCCACAGCCCACAGCACCCTGCATTGCAAAGCTCCTGGGTTATTTGGTCTGCGGCTCCCAGATGGAAACAGGAGACCCAGAGGGACTTGGTTGATTTATCGGATACGCAACAGTTGGTTTAGGGTAGAGCCAGACTGTGTGCTCTTCCCTCTGCTCAACGTCACCTCCACTTTCTCTCTCTCTGCCCTTGGCTTTCTCCTTCACTGGCTTCTTAAGCAGTGGCTAAAGTTCCATCCTTGGCCTGCTCTCCTTCAGCCAGAGCCCTCTGTCCCATGGAGCACTTGGACTTGAATCTCCAGCCCGTGATTTCTGGGAATTCTCGGGGTTGGTTGTCAGGGTCCTTCGGCCTTGGGCCCCTGCTCTGAGCACACAGTCTCTGTTACAGCCATTGTGGGGCTGACATGAAGGGGGAAGGGGGCGGAGGGAGAGAGAGAGAGAGAAAGAGAAAGAGAAAGAAATAGAGAGAGAGGGAGAGAATAAAAAAAAACCCATCCAACTTGAGCATGTGTGCTTTTGGTAGTTTTCCCAAAGACTGGGGAGTCACAAGGAAGGGCTCATAGCTGGCAGAGCCTTTTGTATCCGTCTGTCTCTGTCCTTCCATGTCTCTCCCTGTTTCTCTGCCCTGCACCCCCCCACCCCACCCCCACCCCAGCAAACAATATCCTGCTCCTCTTGTACAAGGCTCGCAGCCAGCCTTTGGAGTCTCACACTCACGGGATTTTTCGAAGCCCACCGGATTGATGTCGCTCTTCTCCGTACAGAAACAGGTCTCCACCTACTAACACAAACCCTTCTTAATCCCAGTCTGTCTGCGTTTCAGATGCAAATTTCTAGCTGGCTCCTGGGCAAGCCCACTCAGGTGTGCCACAGACCACCCAGCATGGGACCCACTGTTCTCCCCCAGGATCTCTCCTCCTTGCTACTCCCTTGCCACCAGGGTCATTCATCTCCAATTCACCTACTTGAGGGTAGGAGGCAGCGCTTTCAAGTCAGAAGACCTGACCTTGAACCTTGAATCTATCTATGCAACCCAAGGCAAATTACTTAAACCTTAGCCCCTTCCCCGGTGTCTTGGGAGTATTAACAACTTCCTTGGCACAGATGTTTCCAGTGTTAAGGAAGATAAACATATTCGGCACAGACAGGCATTCACAAAGTATTAGCTATTATTCTTGCTGTCATTCTTCATTGGTGGTTTTGCTCATTCCACACCCTCCATGGCCTTCTCCTCGTATCTCTGTTGAGATCCTACCCACCCGCCAGGGCCCCACCCCAGTGACTGTGGCCCTGGGAAGCTGGTCCTGGGAAGCCTGGCTGGTTAGAGAAACTACTCGCTCTTCTGTGCATTTACGTCCCTCCGGGTTATTAACTCGTGGTGAGCAGTTTGAGATAGAATTTATAAGAAGAAATCACGGCTACTAGGGCTCCGAAGATCTTCTGTAACGTTTCCCTAGTTCCTCTCAGTTTTTGTCAACCGATCAAGACCAGATGTTTTTTCTTTTCAATTGCAATTATATAATTCCTTGCATTTCCGTAGTTATGTCCCTGTTGTTTAAGTGCCAGCTCTTTGAGGGCAGGGTTTCAGCTCCAGGAATCTTCGTGGCCTTGCTCCTTCATCCAGATTGTGCCGTATGCAAGGAGCTCAGTAGATACACATCGCAAATGCTCACTAACTGATGGTTCCCAGAAGGGAGGGGTGTGGAGGGATGGGTGTAAACAGTGGAGAGGAATAAGAGGTACAAACTTCCAATTGTAAGGTCAGGAAGTCATAGGAATGGAGCACACAGGAAATGTAGTCAATAATATAACTTTGCATGAGCAGATGGTCACTAGACTTACTGTGGTGATCACATCACAAGGTATAGAAATGTCAAGTCACTATTGTTCACTTGGAATTAATATAATATTGTGTGTCAATCATACTTTAATAAAAATAAATAAACAAAATAGGAAGTACTCAATAGATGTTCATGGAATGAACCATTGAACTATGAAAAGTGGAATTCAATAAACAGCAGTTATGAGCCCCTGCTACGCAGGGCGTTTCTCAGCAGAAATCACCGCTAATGTCCCTTGGGCTCAGAAAGGCCTGGAGATCTCTAAGTGCTCTTACCAAGTCCCTTGCAGTTTGTATCCACTGGCAAAGCGCAGATGTCTTTTTCACCGTGGTTAGTAGACCTGGGGCATCACAGCTCTGACGTCCCTTCCAGAAAAGCCTGGATGCTCAGTGGCCAGGAGTGTGCTTAGCTGACCTACAGCTGCTAGTTCCTCTGGATCCTTCTGAGCCGGCAAGCTGCCGTCACTCTTCACAGGGAACTCCTGGATTGTCACTGAGCAAGGTGGCGGTACAAGGGTCGGCCATTTCCACCCGACGCGGGACTCCCCCAACCTTGTGGGGTCTGCTGGCCCCTCTGCCCTGGCCTTCTTCTCCCCTTTTTCTTTTGCAGGGGTTGTTCCCTAATACATAGTCGGACCAGACATCCCCCTTTAAACGGAACAGAAAACAATCGTACTGGTCCAGCCTGCTGACACCTTGAATTTAGCCCAGTGAGACTAGGCTGACCCTACGTGCTGTTTGAGACAGGACAGGACCATTGTCTTCCGTCCTGTGTTAAACGGGACATCTGGTCAGCCTCCGAATAAGCTTCTCACTTTCAATTCCAGCTCAGCCTCTGCTTCCCCACGATTCCAAGCAGTGCACCACTGCAGACCAGTGTCCCGAGAGGGCCTGGAAAGAGCCAGAAGGAAGACTGAGCCCATTTCTAGGCGCTGTGTACAGGTGAAGAAATCCAGACTTGCTCTGACAGCACCCATTTCAGCCATGCACTGGCCGTTAGAAGCTGCTTCCAGGGCCCACGCATATACCAGAAAGGACACGTTGGTTTTCATGGGGGAAACCCAGCTGTAATCACGTTACCCAAAATGTTACAGCAAAATCAATCAGAGGGAACGCTATTCTCGTGGCACAATTTCTGATTTCCCAAATGAGTCTAAAACCAAGCCATTATTGATGAATCCTATTATTGCTTTCAGAGGATAAAAGATAAAAATAAATAGTGCTGTCTCGGATGGTACACCCCACGGCATTGCTGGAGCTCGTACCGGAGTGGGGAGGGGTGTGGAGGGTGGCTGGGGGCAGTTTTTCCAGCTGGACCTTTTCTGGTCTGGAGGCTCCAGGATTATCTGTGATCTCCAAGGGTGACTGTGTCTTTTCCTCTCCCTGTCCTTGTCACCCTTCAGCAGCTCTCTCTTGGCTCCTGGGGATTCTTGCCTCAAGCAGGCCTCCTGTGCATGAAGGAGAAATTCGTAGAGGGCTTTCATTCTGCCATTTGCTCTTTTGCACCCCGCTGGTGCCTCCTGGGATATTTGGACATCTCATAGTCAAGTGTGGCCTCAAAATCATTGAGACCCACCCCCTAAGGGCTTGAGGAATGGTCATATCTAACACTGTCTTTGCAGAACAGTCCAATAGCAGAGATACGCCTTCGATGACAGACACAGGGGTGGTTTCCATACGTGGTTATTGTGCATAATGCTGCAGCGAACATGGGAGTGCAGGTATCCTTGAGTCCCTGATTTCATTTCCTTTCGCTATGCACCCAGGTGTGGGACTGCTGGACCATATGGTAGTTCTAGTTTTAATTTTGGAGGAACCTCCGTGCACAGGGGAAAACAAAACGGTATGCTGTTAATGCCTCGGGGCAGGGTGGAGGAAGGAATGGCAGGGCTTCTGCTTTCTAGAATTGGGTGGAAGGTATTGATACAATTTTCCCCCCATGAATCCCCAACCCTTACCCCAACACCCTCCAGCAGGACTGTGATGGAGTAGGACAACTCCACCCCCTGTAACCTTTGACACTTTGACATTGGCTGCCTGATGGTCTTGGGCAGAACACTCAACCTGTCCATGCCTCAAGTTTCTTTCTCGGAAAACACCTTCTGTTCCAGGGTTATCACGAGGCTGCGGTTGAGATAACGGGGTGACAATGCCTTGTTAACTGTGAAACTGCGGTGTAAATGTCAGAGCTTATCATTGCACCCTTACGAGCTACTTTGCTTCTCCTGCCACAGATGGAAATATCCTTTAGATAGAAACACTCCCAGAACATTTTTTTTTAACAAGACAAGCCTTTGCCCAACAAGAGCTGAGGACAGAAGTGGGGTTTACCACGTCTTCTTCCTGAAACGACTGCTCCTGGGGGTCAGCCAGTAGACACGCCCCCTTGCCTTCCCCTAAATGATGGGTCACCTGCTCTCCTACCGAATTAACAGTCTTCGGGAGCCACATGAATTCTAAACTCCAATGTCAACCTAACAATTAAGAACAAGGAGTCATGAGGTTGTTTAACGGATGAAAATTCATCTCAGCACAGTGTTGGTCTGGTGTTGTCTTGGTGTGAAAGGAGTAGGGGTGTGCGTGCTGGCATTACCACCTTCTTGCCCCCTGGGGGGGCCCTGAGATTCTGCCCTGTTGCCTGGGGGCTGCTAATCCAAGTATGGAGGATGTCCCCCTGGATTTGCTGCGTGGGGAGGGCAGGCTGAGCGCATCAGGAATCCACGGCTGGGCCACATCTGCCTTGTCCTCCACTGTATTCCCAGAGCCTAGCACAGCGCCTGGCTCTGTGGAGCAACTCAATAATACTTGTTGAACAATTAAATGAATCTAGCTTCCAGATAAATGCACAGATTCTGCCCTTGGGCTGTGGACATATCCATTCCTGTATCTATATCCACACCCATACCTGTATTTATATCTGTATCCATAGTGATTTGTGATTCTCAGTGAGTATGTGGAGAGCCATGGGGTAACCATCAATGAACTAACATGAATTGCTTATAAAGAATTTTCACATTCTTCATCTGATTTTTGTCTTTCAAGCAACTCAGGGAGATGTGCCTTATGCGCTATCATTGGCAGAAGAGGAAATCAAGGCCCGTAGAAGATGAGACCAGCCAAGGTGTCACGTGACAAATGGGGAAACTGGGATTCAATCAGGCTCTCCAATAGCATACTCCACGATCCCCTCACTACCCCAGGGTTTCCTAGCACTACATTTGGAAGGGCTCAGGCAGGAGAGGCACAGAAGAGTGCTCTCAAAGTAGGTTTTGGATACTTTTCCTCAGAGATACTCTTAGAGGACATAGGTGGAGTGAAGAGGGGGGACCCATAGCCAGGCCTATAGGTAGCACTAGAGGCCTTAGCCCACTTTCTGATTTCAAGGACTCTGTCTGAAATTCTGCCCTTGGCTAGGTTGACCAGAGGTACTGTTTTAAATGGCACTCTCCCATTATGGTCAGCCTGGTCTCACAGGACTAAATTCCAAGTGTCACTAAACTGACCAGATGTACCATTGTTTTCTGTCCCAATTAAAACAGCACCTCTGGTCAGCCTACTCTCAGTGTTGAGTTTTTTCTCGCGAATTCTGGTCACACGCAACGTCCCTGGGAAGGGCAGTCCAATGCATAAACAGCCATCAGGATTAAATGTGGATACATTTCCAATACGTCCCTCAGAACACATTTTGAGGTGCGCTGGGGTGGGTTGACCAGAGTTGTAAGATCACAGAATAGCTCAGAATAGAAAAAGTGTAAGCCCCAAATAGCTTTAATTTAGCTTTGATTAAAATTAAGTTGAGACCAGAGGTCACAGTAGCAGGACTCTTGAGAGAATTTGAGTCCTTTGTGAGAACACAAAACATTGAATTAGCCTTTGTTTATGAATAAAAAAGGAGATTTGAGTATATTTACAGACCGTTTACTATAAATTTAAGTTAAATCTGTACTCACTGTGTAACTGGTTCTCCTAAAGGAGAATTTCTAAGTCTGCTTGCTAAGAACAGCAAAGAGATTCCCCTATTATGTTGACTTGCAAATGTGAGACCATGAAAGTTTGTTGTTTAGAAAACAGTCCATGTCTTAGGGGACTGACGTTACTCAGCCCCACAGTATGTGACTTCCAGATGTATTTCCAATCAACACAACCCAACTAAAAGATTGTGATCCTAGAACTAAGAACATAGCTGAAGGCATTCTTTCTTATAGTGTTGTTATTTGTGAGGGTTCTTCAGAGAAACAGAACCGATGATTGTGTATGTATATATAGTTATATATATAGTTAACTATACACACACACACACACACACACACACACACACAGGTGAATTTATTACAGAAATTAGCTGACACAGATACGGAGGCTGAGAAGTCCCACAATCGAACGTCTGTAAGCTGGAGACCCAGGGAAACCAGGCGTATACTTTGGCTTAGTCCAAAGGCCTGAGAACCAGGGAGGGAGCAGGTGCATGGGGTGCCGTGGGGTGACGTGTGGTGGTGTAAATCCTGGTTTGAGTCTCAAAGCCTGAGAAACAGGAGTGTAGTGTCTGAGGGCGGGAGAAGATAGATGTTTCAGCTCAGAGAGGGAATTCACCCTTCCCTCGGTTGCTCCAATTGGGTGATGTATTTATAACTAAACTAGTCACTGTGGCTGGGAGAATGGAATGTTCTGGAATGCTTCAGTCTAGACATGTGCAATGGGAGATAAAAGTCTTCACCAGGTGAGCCGCATGGAGTGAATGTTGAGTTGGAGTCATTCTCCCCAAAGTAAAATTGTCTCCTGCTGTCATGAGAAGGGCCCACTGAGCCTGGGTGACAAATATCCCACAGGCGTCACCATTACACTGATGGTGGGGAAGGAGGTGGCAAAGGTCACCAGAAACCAGGCCCAGGGTCTTGAGGGCCTTTCAGCTGATTTAGGACACTGCATGAGATTTCCACATGCAGCCCTTGAAGAACATGATAAGAAATCCAGAGGCCGTAGTGGGGCGAACGCAGAACAGTCCCACGGAGTTTGTGAAGAGAAGCCAGCAATGGCATCTGCATCTGACCAGCAGCCAACCACAGAGTCGCACATTGGACTGATGCGGTCAAAGAGAGATTGATGCGGGCAAATTCTCTGATAAACAAATGGACAACACTGTCTTTGTTTGTTGTTTTTGTTTTATGCCAGGGAATTCAATTTACAGCCATTCAAAGCAAGTTCCTTTGAGGTTTGGGTGAAGACATTTTCTCACATTGTTACAGGAAGCATCAGACCCAGAAGTGAAGGCTCTTCCAGAGCTTCTAGTGCTGACGGGAAGACCAGGGTGGGAGGGGGGTTTGGTTGGAAAATAGAGAAGGCGAATTAGAAGTGTGGTGAAGTCTCTGAGATTCTTCTGAAATCTGCAGTTTGGTTTAGTGTTAGAAGGTTATTTTGGGGCTAAAAATAAATCCCCAACTGCATATGCCTAGACTCATCCTCATATGTAAGATTTCTGTTGTTCCTTGCTGATGGCATCTGAGAAACATTTTCTCTTTACTGTCTGTATGTCCAAAATGCCATCCATCCATCCATTCATTCATTCCCTCATTTGTTCAATTGAGCAACATTACATTGAGGGCTGACTGAGAAAGAATCAGTTTCACGTAGGGATGGAGCTTTCCCATCTGTCCCACCCCATTTCCTCCTTACCATCCCCACTGGTCATCTAGCTGCCAGCTCAGCTGCACATGGATGCCTCTTGGACATTTCAGAGTGAACATCTCCAATACCAAACCCTTGATACCTCTCACCCAGCCAAACCTTCTCCTCTTCTAGGCTTTCTCATCTCAAGAAATGGTGCTTCCGCTCACTTACTGGCTTAAGCTAAAACTTGGGAGCCATTCTTGACATTTCATTTGACTTCAAGGCTAAATCCAGCCCAGAGCCTAGTAGATTCTCAGTCAATATTGGCCAAATGCACTGATGGGTGGTTGCATGCGAGGGGATGAATGGATGATGATTTGAGCTGCCTACACCTGCCACTCCAGCCTGCACCATTCCATCCGCTATGGCCATGAAGACAGCTTCAGTAAGTGTCATCTGAACAAGGATTCTTACATTTTGAAAAACTCTTGTTATTTCCTGGAAACAGATTGTGTTTCTCTGATTGTCTATTAAGTTTTTTTTTTTTAACAGCTGAAGATCCTGGAACCAAACCAAAGTAATCTGCATTTCCATTTTTATATCTTAATTTATGAACTGCACCTTATAATTTACAAGCATTCACTTAGTGTTTCTCACAGAGCCGAAACAAATACCAACCCTGCCAGCTATGCTCCCCAAGTCCTCTCTGCACCCTTCCTAGCAGGAACGTTCTGGATTTTCAGGTTGAAGAGAATGGGCTGGACTCAGCCCTAGGTAGAGGAGGGAGAGAATCGTAATAACGATGACGTGTGACATTTATAAAGGGAAGAGACAGGAAGGTCTCCCCACTTTCACGTTACGGCTGAGAAAATAGAGGCTGGAGATGGGAGTGACATGACCACGAAGGTTCGCCCACGAGTGGTGGGGCCAGGCCTAGAGTCTGTATCTCTGAAATTCCTCATGCCAAGGGTCTTTCCAGGACACCAGACCGGGGTCTCTCCACCTAGGTACAGGTGACATTTTAGACTGGATCATTCTTTGTTGTGCATTGCAGGGTGTTTTACAGTATCCTTGGCCTCTACCCATTAGATGCCAGTAGTACCTACTGGAATCACTGTGACAGCCCCAAACATCTCCAGACATTGCCAAGACATTGTCACCCCTGGTTAAGAACCATTGTGCTAGTCTGTGTCCTTGAGTATAAAGGAGGCACAAAGGTTAGGGAAACTCACTTCTTTTCACAGGCCCACCCTGTTGGCTTCCTCCAATCCCAGGGGTTAGCCAAGAATTGCCCCTGTCACATCATCACAGAATTCTGAACAAATGCCCCAGTGTGCGGCACTGGGTGCTGTACATTTTCCATCACCTTTAACCCCCAGATGTGGATACAACTATTTCCCATTTTACAGGTGAGTACATCGAGGCTTAAGGAGGCCATAACTTGCTGGCGATTAGGTGGTAACCCAGACCTGTCTAGTCTTGGAGACAGAGTTTACCTTGCCCACCCTTCCTCCTCACTCCACTCCAGCACAAGTGAGGACCAGACTGGGTCAGCAGGGAGTACTGCGGGAGGGAAGCCTCGCCCGCTCCTCCCGGCAGAGCAGCCGCGCGTCCCTCCTAAGACAGGCCTCATTCAGGCGTGCCCGGCACACACTCATGACTGTGGGGCCGTGTGCCTGTTCCCCTCTGCAGGCAGTCCCCAGCCCCAGCACTGGGCTTTGCTTGAGGAAAGCATTTGCGGAGTGCGTGCCAACACAGCAGTGAGGGCGAGACACAGCAGCCAGTGCTGGAGGAGGAGCCTCCTCGCCGTGTCCCGGGGAGCCTGGGCAACAGAAGAACATCCCTGAGCTCCATCTTCCCACCTACGAGCCTGAACCGGGAAGGCTCACTTCTCGGGGGCTTTGTGAGAATTAAATGATGAGAAACGTAGATTGGTTCACATGGATGCTAGGTGCTGGATAAATGCTTCCTGCAATGACATGGGTGCTAGGTGCTGGATAAGTGCTTCCTGCAGTGACATGAGTGTTAGGTGCTGGATAAGTGCTTCCTGCAGTGACATGGTGCTAGGTGCTGGATAAATGCTTCCTGCAGTGACATGGGTGCTAGGTGCTGGATAAATGCTTCCTGCAGTGACAAGGGTGCTAGGTGCTGGATAAGTGCTTCCTGCAGTGACATGGGTGCTAGGTGCTGGATAAGTGCTTCCTGCAGTGACATGGGTGCTAGGTGCTGGATAAATGCTTCCTGCAGTGACATGGGTGCTAGGTGCTGGATAAATGCTTCCTGCAGTGACATGGGTGCTAGGTGCTGGATAAATGCTTCCTGCAGTGACATGGATGCTAGATGCTGGATAAATGAATGTCCAGCTCCCTCCATGAGGTTAACGAGCAGCAACAAACTCATTTTCAATTTTTGAACCCCTTTGGGTCTACCCGTGACCCACATGTAGCCATGTGGACCTTCAGGCTCTCTGTCCAGATAGATTTTAAGGTCTTTGAGCACAGGGCCTGTCCCTTTGTCCCCTCCCACAGTGGCCAGCTGGTCCATGCTCAGAATGGCTGCTGAGGAAGTGACAGTAATGGTGATTCCTATAACCATAACCTTTAGCTCAAGCACCGCCTTCCCCGGGTTTACCTTAACAAGGGAGGTGGTTTGCCTTGTTTAGTCGTCTGATGGCGGTGCCCTGGAGTCCCTGCTCTGCACAGTCTGGGCTCTTAGCCATCCTTTTGGTTCTGTGTTGGCCATTTTCTTTGATTTCCTCACCTCACACTACCCTGTGGTAAGGTTCGAGCTCAGCGTAGCAAACGTGCGGAGAGGAAGAGGAGCTCTGTAGGGCCTGGTTACCAAGCCTCACTCCAGGCTCCAAGCCCTATCTCTGTGCAGCCATTTACTCCTGGACCATCAGCCAGTTACTGGAACTTTCCGTGCCTCAGTTTCCTCACCAGCAAATTAGGGGTCGTAATAGAACCTGTCTCAAAGGGTTAGGAGACGATTAAATGCACAGTGCCTAGAACGTAGCACGCCCCCAATCTTCATTAGTAAAGCACCCCTGTCCTTGAATTGGGGTACCAGAGAGGATGCTGAGTGAGGCCACACTTGGGCGGGCTTTTGGCTGTGTAGTCGGAGGGCCCCGGAGTAGCAGCCGTGTGTTTTCTGCCTTCCTCCAGCAGGGCAAGGTGGCTGGCTCGTCACCCCAGGGTGCTGTGCGCCCGGGGACCAAAGCCCACTGCTCTACCGCGGAAGACAAGCAGAGCCGTCCCCGCTCAGCCCCACGGCAGAGTCGTTTCTGCTTCTTAAAAATGAAGAAAAGCTGCTCAAAATTCGGCACTCTTTTAGAGCACCCAGGATGGAGTCCCCCTTGGCAGTCGCCGAGCCAGTCCCCGCAGCCTCACTTTCTCCTCTCTGGCCTCACCCTGCGTCCAGGCTAAGGAGCCCAGTGACTTCCCCGGATTATTTCGAGCCGGTGGAGGGCCTGCGGGCATCTGGTCACCCACCTCCCAGCCAGGCCCGGTCGGCCCCTCCCCCAAGGTCACCCAACTTTTTCGTCTCCCCGCAGTCCCCGGAGAGGGTCCCGGAGGGGGCGGGCGGACCCGGGCGGGGGCGGCGGGGGCGGGGCGCGGCGGGGGCGGGGCGCGGGCCCCCTCCCGCGAGGGGGGGGGCGGCCGCCCCGCATTCTTCATTGGCCAGAGCGGGCTGCGGGCGCGAGTGCTGATGTCAGGCGGGCGCGAGTGCGGCGGGCGCAGCGGCGGCGGCGGCGGCCGCCCAGCAGCCCGGGCTCGGGTGGGGGGGCGCCGAGTGGGGGTGGCGGCCAGCATGCTGCTCGGCTGCGGCTCGGCCTCCCACACCCGCGGCGCCCTCGTCCTCGCCAGCAGCGGCGGCTGCGAAGCAGCGAGCGGCGCCCGCGTCTGCGGCGGCGCCGGGTCCGAGCGCGCGGCGCGGCGGCCGGGGTCGGGGCCGGGGCGGGAACCGGGGACCCGGCATGGCGCTGCGGACGGGCGGCTGCGGCGGGGCTCGGGGGCGGCGGCGGCTGCTGCTGCTGCTGCTGGGCGCCGCGTGCCTGGTCCCGCCGAGCGTGCAGGTGAGGCGGCTGGCGCGCTGCCCCGCCACTTGCAGCTGTACCAAGGAGTCCATCATCTGCGTGGGCTCTTCCTGGGTGCCTAGGGTCGTGCCGGGCGACATCAGCTCCCTGTGAGTGAATGGGACCCCTCCAGCCCCCGCCCCGCCCTGCGCCCGCCGCCGCCAGGGAGTTGCCTCTGGCGCTGGGATGGCGCGACCTGACCCCACTCCCCAGCCTCGCTTCTTTACGTTTGGGTGGGGGCGCGCGGTGGGACGTGGGTGGAGTCGCGGGCCCTGGGGAGGAGAGAGGGACCCCGAGACGCAGAGTCCGGGAACCCGGACGAGTCCCTGTGGCAGTGCGTGTCCAAGTGTGGCCCGCGGGCCCCCTGCATCAGACCCACCTTGGGGGTGTGGGGAGGGGAGCTCGTGCCAATGCAGATTCCGGGGCCCGCTCTGAATGAGGCGAGGGGCTTTGGAGTGGAGACGTGGAGCCTCTCTTTGGCGTCCCCAGGTGATTCTGGGGTGATAGAAAGTTTGAGAGGATCTGTGTATGTTCGGGGTGTGTGTGTAGTGGTATGCATATGCAGTGGAGAGCACCTGGGAAGGGGTGGTGAGGCCTCACTACCCCACCTCAGGACTGGGGCCGTGGTTTACCCCTCGGCCTCCTCCGGACCTCTCCACAGTGCAGGTTGGGGAGGCATCCAGTCTCTGGAAGTGTGTGTGGGGGGGTTCCCCAGGTGGCCTGGAAGAGGGGAGCAGAGAGCTTAGCAGAGCATCGGGGCATGTGGGGCACTCAACCCCAGTGGTCAAGTGCTGGAAGTCAGCCTGACTTCTTGCCCTGACTTCACAAGGGCTTCTTGGCCTCCCCTCCCCTCTCCCCTTCAACATATATTGGCTGCTTTTTCAGCGAGGATGCTTTCAACCACAGGCCACATGACCAGCTCTCATAATGGCTGAGGAAGGGGCTACTGGGCTCTATCTTTACTGCTGGGAAATGTCCTGCCTATATGTTCCAGGCCGAGGGGCAGGGTGATGCCTTCTCAGTGGCAGAGGCAGGGGATTCCCAGGTGAAGCTGCTGTGTTCTGGCTACTTCCTCTTGGATTACACTCCTCTGCCTCCCACCCCAGGCAAGCCCTGGGGCCTGGACCCATTGTTAAAGGGCTTCCCGTTTGCATTTCTGGTCAGGCGGCAGGCCAAGAGGGCATTTTCTGCTTCTTAATATTGCTAAGTTGGGTGACATGGAGGATTCCAGAAATTAAAATTCTCCTTGCTAAATCTTTTAGACCAGCAGCTGCTTAATTGATCTGCATGGTAACTGAAGTAATTCTGAAATAGTGTATTGAGGTCCTGCTGCGGGCTGCAAAGGTTGGGGGACCTGGTGGCAAAAATAGAGCCAAGCCTCTCGCCCCCACTTGGACCGTTAAATCTGGCAGATGGCATTGCCTCCCACCGTACATTCAAGTTCAGGTGTCTCTGAGTTTTTCCCCAAGGCTTTCACGGTGCATTTAATGAGAAATGCTCTGAATGTCTTTCAGAGATGGGTTCCCAAGGGGAATGCTTAATCCTACCCTGGAGTTTCTTTGGCCAGCATTAACGCTGTGTCTACACAAACAGAATTCATGCGCAGAGGTGAAGTAACGCATCCATTTGCAGCCAGGGCCTCTTGTAGTTAAGAAGTCAGGGGGATTGATTTAAACTGGCTGAGATCACGTCTGTGAAAGGAACTAGCCTGGTGGTGAAGGCTTCTGTCCTTCAGACCATGAGTAGCTTTCATATTGATCCAGTTGTTGACTCGACTCTTCTCACCCCTGCCCCTGAGAAGCCCGTGACCAACTGTTTTAAGCCTCATTCCTGAGTGGTGGGGGTTTGAAGTACAGGTGAAGGATGGGCTGATTGGCCATTGTGCTCAGCATTTCGAAAAGAAACCTAGGCCTCCTTTTGTTGCTCTTTTGCCTGTAGGAGCCTGGTCAATGGAACGTTCTCAGAAATCAAGGACCGAATGTTTTCCCATCTGCCTTCCTTGCAGCTGCTGTGAGTATGGGAAGTTCTCTCTGAAAATGGGGGTCCTGGAGGTGCAGTTCTGGGAGGAGCAATCCCTGCCTTCTTGGTCACAGTTCTTCTTAAAGCATCCAAGCTCCGTGGTAAACCATGTGTATTAACTTGGCCCTGTCCCCACCAAGTGAGTCCCAAGGCGTGTCCTTTCCTTCGTTCGGTACATGTTGTCGTCGAGGACTTCATTGGAGATCCCGACGCCCATCTCTGGCCACTGGAGGGCATGAATCCGTTGACTTTTAACGGATTCACCTAAATGAACTGTTTGCCCCACTTTAAAAGAAAACCTACAATTTAAACTCTTAACGTTACTCTGGAAGTAGGAGTATTTCTAGTTGACTGAGTACATCACCTGTTGGGAAGCATACTGTGCATGTACATGCAAAGTTTTACTTAATCACCCTATTCTCCCTACAAGGAGGGTGTTTTTAAACCACACTCGTAACTGCTGTGCCTCCCAGCCACTCTAGGTGAGTGCCTATGTGGAGTCCTGATGCCCAGGTCAGTTCATGTTTGCTAATTAATAGACACGTCGGAAAAGCAGCTTTCCAAAGGACAGTGGTGACAGGCAAAGCCATGAGTATATAGCTCATTCTCTGCATCTGTATTGGTTGCTTAAATTTGAGATGAGATCACAATTAAAACAAGCAACATGTGACAGAAGGATAAACTTAATATTGATGTTTTTGTCTTGAAATGTTAAGTACCTACTTAAAACATTATACTTAAAAATTTAAAATCTGACATCTTTTAGCAATTCTGGTTCTATTAAAATATACTTTCCATATGATAAAATAATACAAGGTTAGGTATTTTACCAAAGAAACTTAGTGGGTGACTATACAGGCTGTATAAACTTTTACCAAATAGACTTAAGTGGTGACACATTACAAACTATGTGGTGATAAAGTGTCTTCTGAAGATTTCTTAAACTTTTTATTGTTCCTCATGGGAATGTCTCATGAGGGAGAAAAGCATGTGCATGCATGCCTGTGCGCGTGCGTGTGCGTGTGCGTGCGCGTGCGTGTTTGCCTCAGCTGGGTGACTTTGGTCAAGTCATTTAACTTCTCTGAAGTCAAATTTCTTTAAAAATAGAGTGGGATTACATCCTCTTAGAGCTCTAATTCTATGATTGCTCGTGTATCATAAAGCATTCACCAGGTATTAAGTTGTTCTGAGCATTGCAATGTTTTGAAATACTAGCTCTTAGGTCATAAGAGCTAGGGGGAGTATGGGTGCAGAAAATCTGGCCAAAGGGGACCCACTTGCCATTGTCCATCAGCATCAGTGAGTCAGGTTGTGCATCCAATAGGTCAGTCCTAGGCTGAGAAGAACTCATGTTTGCCCACAGATCCGAACACAGGAAAAGAAACAGCAATGGCTTCACTGTGGGACTCCAGTTTTACACTCTGCATTGAAATCTGTCCTTTATTTTCAGATTGCTGAATTCTAACTCATTTACCGTCATCCGGGATGATGCTTTTGCTGGACTTTTTCACCTCGAATACCTGTAAGTCTTGGATTATCTATTTACTGAGCATGTGGTATGCCAATAGAATCTCAGTATTGCTTTCCAAGCTGAGCAGCATCTCTTAGAGAACTTAGGGGTGGGGAACACAGAGAAAACCTCGTTCTCTTCCAGCGCTGACCTTTTGTAGTTTAACTTGTGTATAAACATGCTGGGACAGGAGGAGGCTGGGGACAAAGAAGGGGGAAGAAAACAAAGAAGGAAAGAGAGTCAGTCATTTATTCTCCGCTGACATTTAATTTGTCATGTAGTAAGCACAATTGGAAATTGCATTGGATATTTTTACCTCTCATAATGAGGCATGGGTTTGCTGATCTGCCAGAAATAAAGCTGAAGGGTTCTGAGGGTTACTTATTTTTAAGGAAAGTCTCCCTATATGGGGAGACAACTGCATGCTTTTAATTCAGCTGGCCTATATCCCCTTTGTAGCATCTCCTATGACAGCTCCTGATGAGGCTCTAATTTTATTTCTTCCTGAAAAAAAAGGCAATTTTTCCCTTTTCAGACATGCAGCCCTCCCCTCCACCCACCCTTCAATGAGCTTCCCTCCCTCTGATTTCTGCCTTTTCCCTCTTTCATGTCTCCCCCTCCTTACATTCTTTCATCCTTGTCTTTTGTAACTTTATAATAATATTAATCCTGCTATCAGCTGGGATTTCCTTACTGAGCATTCAGAGGGATTTTAAAAGCCCTGTCTCTGCTTTCTTATCTGAGGTTACCAGGTAGATGTTTGAATTCCAAACACATCCTGGGTCTAAGAAAGCTCTCTGCTGATGTTACGTCCTCAGGCAGGACGTCGGTGGAGGAGTTTCTCTTCCAGAGTAGTAATATGCAGGCTGCCGTGACTCTGATAGCGTACTTAGCTATGGAAAGAGTGGTGGGACTGAAGCACTAAGTCCAGCTCGGTTCTATCAAAGCACGTCAGCAAGGAAGCGACTGTAAACCTTCCAGTTAGCCCTTATGAGCAATTCATCGTACTGTCAGGGTGATGGAGGAAGAGGTTAGTTGAATTTATACTGACGTCTGTTACTGAATAGAACCCCGATTTTTAGAAAACACTCATCAGAAAGTTCTCAGTGCCAGGACCAAGAACGCTTTCCCTCGCTAATGGCATCGTGCTCCACGGCCTCTCCCCTGGACCATTGCATCAAAGACCCTCCCACGATCCGTTGGAGGAAATGTGATGGCGTCACTTAAACTGCAGGTCTCTGTGGCCCTAGGGCATAGTTATGCTACGTATTTCCCACAAAGACTTTACAGCATGGCCAGAGTTGCTATGCAGGGTCCTGTGCTCCAGCCCCAAGACATTTTAGCTCAGAGAAGGAAGTCTGGCCCATGCCCAGTTTCATTATACTTCCTATTTGCTAGTGGCTTCGAGACCTTGACGGGATCCCTGCCTTTGTCACCCGTCTGTTCAGAGATTAGACTGTATAGGACCTGATGAACTCAGAGTTTGTCAGACGCCCAGCTGAATGGAATTCTCCCTCAGCAAAACCTTTCATATGGAGATGGCCAACACTGGGGTCCCCTCTAGGGATGGTGATATTAGCAAAAGTGCTCAAGGCCAGGCATTGTGAAATATAAGAGGGTTGGCCCTCGGGGAGCATTCCGGGCTTGCAGAGATAGCAACATTTCTTGCCTCTGTACTGCACTTTCTTCCTTTTTGTTTCCCAAGATGTTTTTCCCCGTGTTGCCAACCCTGACGTGAAAGACTTCCAAGCTGCTTCTGAAAGGGGAGCACACCGTGCACTTGTGTACACGCATCCTTGCACGCACGCCCTGCTCCAGCGCGGAATCCGATGTCACTAATTTTTAAAATCCATGAATGCTTTCCGATTTTATCCCGACAGCACACCAGTATCATTTTTTAGAGGTGTTAAGTTGAGAAAACTCACTTACAGTTTAATTACACTGCTGTTCTCTTTAGGTTCATTGAAGGGAACAAAATAGAAACCATTTCAAGAAATGCCTTCCGTGGCCTCCGTGACCTCACTCACCTGTAAGTCCTGTGGAAAGCGTTGTCTGTCCTTGAATGTGCAGGGTCCGAGTCACTTCCTGGTGCCTCTCTCTCGACTGTTTGGTCCATATCATGACATCCTCTGAAGGAAACTAATCTCCAGGTTGCTCTGGAGGGTTCTGTGTTGTCCATCAGGCACCAGCCCACGGTGATGACTCGCACACTTGGCTTTAGTATCTTTTCCGTCATCCTGGATCACCGGCATGGACCGCATGACTACATCTCAAGTAGGGAGCACTTTGAGATAGCGGGGGCTTATGCCAAGCGATGGAGGAGACGGGAAGGAGACGGACATGTACCGTACGCCTCCTGTGGGCCGGGCACAGAGCTGGGAGCTCGGTGAGCCTCTCCCTCTGTCTACCTACCACGATAATCTGTGAGTCCCCATTTCACAGATTTGGGAATTGAGGCTTCCACGACTCAAGGCGGAATGTTGAGTGCAGGGTCAGAATTAGGACGAAATGGAATAGAGACATTTTTGTGGTTCCTCTAATTTGAATGCAAATAGCTTTTTCTTTTATGTTGGATTAATCTGCAGCTTAAGCTAAGCTCTCTGGGTTCCTTAATAGCTTTCTAGAGAAAAAAAGTTAAACAAATTGATTTGAATTGGCATATCAGAATGAAGCAAGTGAACACACTTAGCAAATTTAGAAAACTGAAAAAAATAAGGACTGTATTTATGAAAGTGTAAAGATAGGCTTTGTCTTGGTAGGAGCCATTGATTAGCCAGGAACCAGGTCTCATTTGCATGATAAGTATTTTGTGTTTGAGTAAGATAACATGTTGTCACTTCTCTGTAGTGAGCTCGTGTGTAGTAGACACAAAACTAGGGAAGTCGGGGGGCGGTGGGGGATGGTTTGAATAGGGGTGTTGGGCAGGAGCAGTAGCACCCTAGGCGTGTGTAACCCTGACGGATACAGCATTGACGTCACACCACCGATATAGGCAAAGGTGTGTGTCAGCAGGCTCAGGGAGCACTTGATTCTGGAATCCTACCAGGCAGAAGCAGCTCTGCCTGAGTTCAAGTTCACAGAGTAGGGAGACAAGGGAGCAGAAGTGGGAGGTCCACACATGTGGTCAGGACATTCCGTCCTGCAGAGCTCTTGTTCGCATTATTGTACCCGGATTTCCTTTCTTCCTATAAAAGTTCTGATTTTTTTCCTTTCAAATTCAACCTAGATGCTGAATCCCCACATTTTTGTAGAGGTTAAGACAATGGGCTTGGAGTCGCATAGACTCGGGTTCAAATCTTAAGGCCCTCATTTACTACTATGGTTGCCCATTTGAGCCTCAGTTTCCTCATCCTTAAAATGGGGATGGTTATACGGACCCCGTAGATTAATGCTTGCTTGCAGAGCATCTGGCCCATCATCTCTAGAAGACGATGGTGGGTGTCATGATCATCGTCAGCATCATCAGTATCATCATCATCAACATCACTCCCTTCCCCCAGTCCTTGAGCAGTCTCAGTTTTCCCCAGGACTGTCAAGTAGCCTTGGCAGTTTGGGTGGCCAGGGAGGGTCTGCCAAGAAGACAGCTGTGGACGTCTGGAGAGGAACAGCTGTGGCCAGATAAATCCAGTTCCCAGCAGGAATGAGGGCCTTTGTTTTTAAGCAAAGGCTCTGGGCAGATTGCGAAGCTAAAACAAAGCCCCTGTGACTGACTGAGTTAGCCCAGATGTCACCTTCCATTTGACCAATTGGCTATGGGTCCCTGGTCTGAAAAATGGGTGAACATGCTGATATTGTGCATGGATACTTATTTGCATTGCTTTGTACACGTGTGCCCATGGATGCACGGACTTCTCTATGTGAGTACATAGCTGCATTTTTGTGTGCAAGCTTGTGCGTCTGCACATACAACCATAGTGTATATCACATGTGCATATGTGTAAGAGACACCTCCTTTTCTGTGTGAAATGCAGGGGGAACAAAGGAGTCCTCTGTTGGGGTCCAGAGTACATCTGATGCATTACTACCCCATGTCAGCCTGCGGTTAAGCCCATACGGCTCCCCTCTCCCCAGCTCTCCAACCTCGTTTCCCTAAATGTCCTGAGCGTATTGGGCTGTTGGTGGGCCCCCATGCATACCCAACTCATCCCATTCTGAGGCTTTTCCTCACATCCTTTCTCTTGCTCTGGATGCTGTTTCTTCTGCCCGAGATCTCCTGGAATCTGCTGCTTCTTCCAACTCCAGAATAAGTTCTTTTGACCCCATTGAGTCATTCCTGATCTGCCCTTCCCTCCTCCTGGAGCCTTCCCTGTGGGCTCCAAACACCCAGCACTTTACTGTAGACTCAGGCCATGCTGGTTGGTGCTATTTCATGGGTGTTAGTTTTGTCTCCCCAGCAGCATTGAAAGCTCCCCAAGTGGAGAGAGCCCGTGAGCCTTCCATTAACTCTGGTTTCCCCACAGCACCTAGTACAGGGCTAAGTCAGCAAGACATAATTTCTGATTTGTTGTTTGACCAGTGGGTTCCTTACCTAGCTGGATTTTTCCATACAGCCTCTACGTCTGAGCCAGTCAGGTGACTTTAACGTGGGCTCCTCTTGGGTAGGGATGTGTGATGATTACAGCATTTAATTCATTGTCTAAGAACGAACCGACCCACAGGTACGTAAGGTCATCCATGGTTTGTCTTTCTCTGTCTGACTTCACTTGGACTAATCATCCTCCCGCATCCCCGCGCTTTTCCTGTAAACTCAGACGCAGAGAGACAAGCACACCAGCTCAAGTTCACTCGGGTGCTTCAGGAAGCCACTATCTGTATTTGCTTATTTGGGTATTTGAGTTTTACCTCTTGTGAACTTTTGCAACACCTCCAGGCTCACATTCAGAGGTAAAGGAGCACAGCTCAGGTTTCAAAGCATGGTAGGGGAGCAGTGCCAAGCTGGAAGTGAGATCTAGGACATTTGTTTTCCAGCCGTCCTATAAAGCCCAAGGGACAGGTTGCTGTTAAGTAGTTTTAAAAATGAAGTAAGTGCCATGAACTTGTAGATAAAATGAAGTGGGGAGTAAGATGTTATGCACTGAGTGTGAGTGGGGTGGATGGTGCCCGTAAATAATTCAGCTTTCTGGAATCCAAGCTGAACCCTTGGAGTGGTTGCTCAACCTTCCGCTTTCTGGGCCTCGACCACTCGGTATATTCTTATCGCTTTAATACGATACATTTCAACTAGCTAAAAAATTTTAGCCACATGATTAACCTTTAATTAGCTAAAAAATTCTGTGCTTTACTTTCCAGGAAAAGTAACCATCAACCAGAAAAAAAGAAAAAAAGCCACATCAAAAGAAACATGTCTTTTTTAATTTCAGAAAGCTATTCTAGAGTATGTTCAGTCTGATTGCATATTCAGCCTATTTTCTAACATCTTTAAAGACACACCAACAAATCAGTTAAGAAAGTAAGGTAAAATATATATATGTGAAATGGTATTTTAATTCATTTGCGGTTACTGAGATGGGAAGGGGTCTCCCCACATTCTTGGTTTTTTTTTTTGTTTTTTTTTTTTTTTTGTGTGTGCTTTTTGGTATGTGGGTAGCTCCCTGACTGGGAATTGAACCCAGGCCACAGCACTGACAGCGCCAACGCTGAAGCCTTAAGCCACTACACCATCAGGGAACTCCCCTCCCCACATTCTTGAAGCAAGAATAGTTGGCTAAAAATGGGCTTAAATCTTTCTACTGTAGCTGAGTCTAGGATGGGACCCTCATTTCTTTAATTGCTCTTACTGGGATGGGTCGTTATGATGCTACTAAAGACCAATTTCATATTTATTTTCAAAGAGGTTGATGCTGAATTGCCTACATGTTGGTTTTGGGTATGGTTTGCTCTTTGTGCTCTTGTGTAAGAGCACAGGGTAGGCATCCGTTTCTTGGCTGACTCACATTAGAGCAGGATGCCTTGGGGAAATCACAGACTTGAAGTGCATCCTTTGAACACCCAGCATCTTTCAACGTCGGCAGCCAGCACCACGGACATTCATCTTTAGCTGAATGATGACAGGGCACTGCAGAACCCTGAGTCATCGGAGAAAGAGTTGATGGTGTTCACTGAGGTCTACTTCTGGGAGATGGGGCACGAACTGGGACATTTCAAAATGCAAAATGGCTTCTGGTCAAACTTCATTAATGAGAAAACAAAATTGACCACAGTCATTCATCCCTAAACATGTGGTTCATTGATATTTTATATTGTTAGGGTTGGAGCTGAGGGTCTTTTCTTGGCATCACAAGTAATAGCATCACTTTGATGGATCATTAAAGTGAATGCTGTTACTTTACTATACAATGCCTTTTTATCCTTCTCATTTTAATGCACAATTAATTCATTCAACAAAGATTTATTGAGTAACTACTATGTGCCAGGCACCGTTCTAGGAGCCGAGGATACAGATGTGGACTAACAGACAAAAGTCTGTGTGCTCACATTGTTTATGTATAGGGAAAATACATGGTCAGTAATCAGATAGGTAAATAAAATGTATACTATGCCAAGTAGCAATCATGCAGTGAAGAACAGAGTAGGGAAGGGAGAAGTGTGGAGGTCAGGGAAGATAATGATAGTTGAGGACAGATGCAAGGGAGGTGATAGAGTGAACACTGGGGGTACGTGGGGGAAGAGTGTTCCAGGCAGATGAACAGCAAGTTCAGAAGCCTTGAGGGAGGACCATGCCTCACCTGTCTGAGGAATAACAGAGGCCAGCAGCCAGCATGGATCTTGGGGGCTGAGATGTGATTCCATAGGTAGGCAGGACTGGAGCTAAACTAGACAATGGAGGGCTTTGTGTGGCATCCAAGGAACTTTGGCTTTTATTTTGAGAAACAGGAAATGCTATCTGAGGTTCAACAAATGTATATCAACAAATGTATATACATAATAATGTATATTAATAAATGCTCATTTTAAAAACAAGACAAAAAACTTACAATGTGCCCCAGCACTTATAATGTTATCTTTGCATAGCTAAACTCATTTCTTTATCGCAGTATTGATGACCAAAGCCAGAAATTGAACCACGTTGTGCTAAAGCGGTTTGGAGCTCTGTTTTAAATCATTAGCTTTATTTAAGGGACTTCAAAATAACAGGGCATGGAGATAATAACCACATTAAAATATGACTTTCTTGTTCCAGATCTTTGGCCAATAACCACATAAAAGCACTCCCACGGGATGTCTTCAGTGATTTAGACTCTCTGATTGAACTGTAAGTAATGGAAATCAAATTTATGTCTGCTTGTCATTGTACCCCAGCTAATCATGTCTATGGCAACAGCAGTGCCTGCTGGGAAATAGCATTCAGTTTGCATTGTGTTGGGTTCTGCCATTTGCAAGTATACTTAGTAGCATTTGGTTATCTCTTTCCTTGAGATAGCATGTTCCATTTGCCTTATCTTCTAGTGTTTGCCACTTCTAACTGGACATAGTTTAACAAGATCTTAAAGTTTCCATTGTGTTTGTGAAAACTGTCTTCCTATAATGTTCTGTTTTGTTTGTGAGGACCTGTATTGGGTGGTGTTCTCTTGTCATCCTCCCCAGTAACATGGCATGGTGACAGTTGTGAGAGAGTTTGGAGACATGATGCCATGTTTGTCCTGAGAGCTCTCTGTGGGCTGAAATCATGGACACAGAAACTCATTAAGTGAAGTCAGTGATAAGTACAAGAAATGGGATGTATTAAATACAAAATTTTTTAAAATTTCGTCTTTTGGAGGTGTTAAATATACCAAGATACTAATAATTCTGGAGTCTCATATTACTGCCAAGACATTTCAGGCATGCCTGTGTTTTGTTTTGATTTGTAGAGATTTAAGGGGCAATAAATTTGAATGTGACTGCAAAGCCAAGTGGTTGTATCTCTGGTTGAAGATGACAAATTCCACGGTTTCTGATGTGCTGTGCATCGGTCCACCAGAATATCAGGAAAAGAAGCTCAATGATGTGACCAGCTTTGACTACGAATGCACAACCACAGGTACCCAGCACCTTTACCACTGAAGATTGTTATTTAGAATCTCCCTTCATTTTCCTTTTAGATTTCAACAGGGAGGGGAGAAAAGTGGGTGTCAAAATTTTCTATCAAAATTATGTTAGGCAAAATTGAAGCCTTCTGAAAGAGATGAATTTATGTGTAAGGAAACTCTCTCAAGAGTTTAGATTTTGTTTGAACTGTATTGGCTTTCATTTTGATTCTTTTTGATTGTTTACAAAATTCAAATTTCTTTAAAGACTTTTTTAAAGGTCAGAGTATAAACCAGTGAATTTGGCATAAGAATATTTTCAAATCGGCCTGGGTTTCCATGGAAAGCCAGTGCAGAGAGGTTGAAGTTATGGTTCTCTTGATTGACTACTAAGAAGTTTATTGAAAATTTAACTAACAAGGGCCAGACTTTACAATCTATACATTGCTTTTGTTGTTCCATGTCAAAAGAGTGAACTAGGTAAATTATAACCATGGCCAAGTGGAAATACAAGTAAGCAATTAGTTGTCAGAAGAAAAAGCTCAGAAGGGAAAATGTAAAGAAAGTTCGATTTTTGTTTTGCAAGTCTGCCTCAAGGTTTCAGTTTACACATTTTTTCAGGCTGTGACATAAACTGAAAGACTGATTGCCTCTGCTTTCCACACAGCTTGTGCAGAGCAGGTGTCCCCTCTGAAAGCCTTAGATGGCGTTTCCTCAGCCTCTGAAGCCAGATTTCTTAAAGGCGAGTGGGTCAATCCACAGTATGAAACCTGCTTATCAGACTTAACAAAACAAACATTTAAGTTGAGAGTTGATGTCTACAAAGCCTCAAGGCAAGTCGGAAGGAGCAACAGGAAGGAGAACTCAGAAAATAATTTCAGAAACTCAAAAGACAAAAGAACTTTAAGAACAAAATATATTTAGGTCAGTCCTGTTGCTGCCCTCCAAACAGACAAACATAAAACTCACAAAGTAAAAATGATGTTAGCAGCTTTTCCGTTGTTCTAGTCACACCTGGCCATAATGTGTTAAAAGTTTGCCAATTTCTGAGAGAAATGATGGCAGCTGTAGAGGCCCTTGGGGGAACTGAGAATAATTTATAAGAGAAAACGTGATTTCTGACCTTAGAGCCCTATGGATGGTTATGGAAGTGATCTGGACTCTGAGAATTATCACAGGAATGGAGGGGGCTTGGGACGAGGTAGGCAAGTCCTGAAATCTGACCCAAACCCCAAATCCATGCTGCAGTGTGAGCCCCTAACACATTTTAGGGGATTCTCTCTCTTATATACTATATTTTGCAGCATATAATGTGCTCCCATGTATAATGCACACCCACGTTTTTGGCCCAAACTTTCAGGGAAGAAATTTTTCATTTTCATTTTTTAATTCAAATTTTTATTTGTTTATACCAGAGGTGCCAAAAAATGTATTTACATTTTAAGTGATATTATCTATGTATTACTTTTCTAAGTTGAATTGCATTATGGTAGCAATGTGTGGTATGATGTTCGTTCGAAAGATGGCATTAATCAAATGAATGCTAGTGTCACCATGTGACCAGCAGGACAGTCAAAGAAAATGGTAGAAGCATGTTGATTGTTCTAGGAGTGCAAGACCATTTTCAGTGGTATTTGAAATTCAAGAACGTAGTTTGAGTTTCCCCCACGTTCTCCTGACTTATAACACCCCATGACTTCTACCTATGGGGGACCCTAAAGGATCTGGTGTACCATAGAAAACCGGCTACACTGGCGGTGCTTCAGGAAGAAATTGAAATGGCATGCACGGCAATAGCATTGACTTGCTCAAGCAGTAGTTTCCCGTAATCAGAAGTGTCTGGATGCTGATGGTCACCACTCTGAGCACCTCTTGTAACTGCAGAAGTCAAAGGTGACTTGTATTCATCTTTTGTTGTCAGTGTATATCGAGTATTACAATTTTAATACAGTTTTTCCTTTCTTAAAATGTGTATACATTTTTTGGGAACGCTCTGTATTTAGGTACTTGTTTTTGTATTACAAAGGAATTTTAGTATTTACTTTTAATGTATTATGATACAAGAAATTTTATGTAACAAATAATTACAAAACACAAGAACAGATACAAGATACAAGAAATTTTATGTATAAAATTCTATGTATAAAAAAGATTATCATATTCCAGGGTATTATTTTGCATATGGATATCATTATTGATTTCTAGAGTTATGCTTTTAACTCATAAGTATAAATAAAGGAATTAAATACATTTTTACTGACAGGGAATTAGTACTACCCATGTATAATGTTTTTTCATCACAACTTTGGGCAAAGAAAGTGCACATTATATGTGACAAAACATGGTTATGTCTTGGCTGAAAAGCTTCCTGTGAAAATGTAGAAAGTCAACATTCATCCGTGGTAACAGGGAAATGGTGTTTCTGTCTTTGTGATTGTTTCATTCCTTTAAGATTCATGGACAAATGGACTCTTCCTCCCAGTTTCTTCCATCATGAAAAAAAGGGCACAACCAAGTTGTGACCTGCTCCCCGAATACAGTCCCTGCCTCGTAAAAACGTAGGTCAATAAATTGTGAGGTTTTTTTTGGGTTCTTATTTCGAGCTTAGGTGAAGCCTTCGCCTCTGGTGCTTTATTAAAGGCTCGGGAGGAAACGTGAAAATGGATGGAGATGGAAAGCCAAATCTGAGTCATGGTGCTGTTCTGCGTCCTCACCACGTTTTCTGCGTGCACTGCTTTCTTCTTAGCTCAGATGCTCGGGAGAGGACTGCGTTCTTTAGGCAGACGAAGGACAGGCAGAGACTGTTCTTCCCGGGGAGAGTCAGGCACTGTTACTATTCCTGCTCCGGGCACAGGGGTGTAATTAATGCCACGAAGCCACCCCTGGACTGTTTCAGCTCTCTAGATTAATCACGGTCCTTCCACAACCCTCGCCTCAAGTCTATTTTTAACCACTTCAGAAATCTCTGTTACCTGCTCATGATTCTGCATGTTAGGTGGATAATTCACTAAATTCCTTGGAGGGAGTGGATTTTGCATTCCTAATGGTCCTCTTAGCTTCCCTATTTCGGGGCTGATGAAAACGCAAAGAGAAATAATGCATTAATGTGCAGTTTCTCTCCCAATAGGGTTGATGTCATGTATAATTTATTTTCTGCAAGTGCTATAAATAGCTATGTAAAAATCTGTTGATTCTAGTGGGAGCCCTGCCTGCATTGGAAGAGCCCCACTGACATCATGAACTTAATCCAGTGTGAATGGAAGTGGCAGTGTTTTTGCAGAGAATCCCAATAATACTTAAACACTAGTAGATCGGTGTCATAACATGTGTATTCTCTGAGATCTTTCCACAGTGAATGCGCTTTTGCTGTTTGTAGAAGATAAATTAAGATGGGGAAGAAGACATTTAATTTCTTGAGTTCCCCCCCAAACACACATGCATCCATCATTTGCTTTCACTCATTTCTTCCCTCTTTTCTTCTCTTCCTCCTCCTGTAGGGGTGGGCAGTAGAGGGGAGAAGCGGTCTCCTATTAAGAATTAGATTTATGATTCAAATGACTTGACAGTCTGAGTTCTGCCAGATGCTCAGTGTATGGAAAATACGATGAAACCCATGTTTTGGGGAAATAACGGCCTAGATCGGTAAAACGCGCTGCACTCGGGCGGCTCTTTTGCATTCCGGGATTCTTCAGTGAAAACACTGACTTTTGGGTCAGTGCGAAAGGACCTGCGCTTTCCCACAGATGTGCGTGTTTCCGAGAGTTCAGGAGGGAGGTGGGACACCCACGAGAGTGCGTTACGGGCCTGGCCGGTGTGTCTGGAACCTCCTGCAGGCTGGGACTAGACGAACGTCACCAGAGGCAGAGAAAGGTTTAGGTCGTCTGGGTTGTGACGGAAAGAGCACAGCCGTGTCCTCTGAGTCCGCTCCTACCTGCAGGGAAGGAAGCACGCACCGGCTGCTGCCGTCTCCGTCTCCCACTCCTCCGCCGGCGAACACAGAGCCCCAAAGCCCGTGTCCACGGCCCGCACTCTCCGGCTTCGACTCTGCTTCTGCCAGTGCCAACGGCAAGGAGCCCAGGGGGAGGCGGGCCGTTGTTGTCTTTCACTGATCAAGGCCGTATTGCAGGGGTGTAGCTAGAGGGGTGAGGCTAGGAGCCATGGTGGCTCTTCCCTAAGTCTTCATGCAGGCAGGTAATGCTGTCGTCGTGCTACTAGTACACAGCTATGTGTGACTGCATAGTTACATGTACAGAGGGGGCCAAAACTGTATACGCATTTTAAGAAAGGAAAGAACTGTATTAAAATTGTAATAATATACACCGATAAAAGATGAATACAAGTCACATTTGACCTCTGCAGTTACAAGAGGTGCTCAGAGTGGTGACCATCAGCGTCCAGACACGTCTGATCACGGCAAACTGCTGCTTGAGCAGCATTGACCCAAGTGTCCACTTGTATCACTGCGCATGCCGTTTCAGTTTCTTCCTGAAGTACCGCCCGTGTAGCCGGTTTTCTGTGGTACACCACATCCTTTAAGGTCCCCCATAGGGAGAAGTCAAGGGTGTTAAGTCAGGAGAACGTGGGGGAAACTCAAAACAATGTTCTGAGATTTCAAATACCATCTTGCGCTCCTGGAACAACTGTGCTTCTGTCATTTTCTGTGACTGTCCTGCCTGTCCCATGGTGACGTGAGCACTCATTTGATTACCACCATCTTTTGAGTGAACGTCATACCACACATTGCTACCATAACTCAATTCAACTTCAAAAAGTACTACATAGTCACCCCAATAAATTTAACAGTAAAATAAAGTAATACATAGACAACATCTCTTAGAATATGCATACCTTCTTTGGGCACCACTGGCGTAACTCTCCTGAGTGATAACTGTAGTCCGAGCTCTGAACTAACACTGTGCGCACCCTCATTATGACATAGATGTCACCCTCATTTTACTCGTGAGGAACCTGAGGGCCAAGTTCTTTGCCCACGGGTCCCTGAAGCCCAGCCTGTTTTGCCTCAGAGCCCAGCTCTTCCGGATAGCCTACTCCTGAAGGGTGGGGGAGACGGTACCTTGTCCACTGTTGTCACCTGTCCCCACTGTCCCTTGGCCACTTCGAGCTGTCGGGGTGCAGAGGCAGCCTCTCCTTTGCTTCTCCCTGCACCTGCAAGCATCATTCATTCAGCCCTGTCCTCTCCCCAGCCACAGTCTTCAGAATAAGCTCACCTGCCCACAACCATTAAGGTGGCAAGCATTAACTAAGCACCTGCTGTCCATGAACGTGAGCGTGTGTGTATGGAACATTACCTTTGTGCTGAGTACACCTCTAAGTGAGTATGAATCATAATACACGATGAGGAAACTAAGGCAGAGACAGGTTAAGTACCTTTCCCGGGGGAGACCCAGCTCCGGCATCTTATCTTAGATGCCATTAAAATGCGCACTCCTCCAAGAGACAGCCCTGTGGTGGCTAGGACAGGGGAGGTGAACTGTCCTCTCTCCGACCTCAATCCCAAGCACCTACTATGTGCTAAGCCCTGAGGCAGGCATTTCCGCCAGCATTACCCAATGTGTCCGTGCCATCCGGCTTGGAGGGCATCACTGCTCCCATACTGTGGATAAGAACACTGAGGCCTTGGAGGGGAAGTGCGCGGCCCAGGGTCTCAGGTACAGGAAGTGGCTTCGGGTAGGCTGGCCCCAGGCACAGGGCTCTTTCCTGTGCCTGACTCCCTCAGCCACCCCCGCTCCTGCCCCGCGGCCCTGCTCCCCCCACCCCTCCCCACACTTCTCACCTCCTCTCCTGCCTCCATCCTCCTTGCTTGGTCCCTTTTTACTCACCGCTGTGTGGCCCGCCCCTTTCTCGCCTCGCTCACGTGACAGCGCTATGACGCTTCCGAGTCAGACGTATTTTGTGAGTGACCGCTGTGGGTTTGTGCTCTGGGGACTCTGAGAGTGTAGCACCCAGAACAGACCTTAGGAAGCCCGGTACTGGTTCGGGAGACACATCCTGCTGGCTGTGTGGCCACGGCCAGACGTACACCCTCTCTGGGCTTCAGCTTCCAGCTCTGTAAAATGACACAAGTCTCTAAGATCGCTCTCATTTCTCCATTTCTGACTGGTATTGCTGTGTCGGAGACTCGATCATCATGAATGAGAAGATGTAAACAGCGGTGCCTGATGATGTGTCCAGTGGGTTGGGAAGAGTTCTGTGAATGGGACTGGTCAGGGAAGGCTTTTCAGAGCAGGTGGGACTTGAGGGGTACCAGTAAGGACCAGGTGGGGACAAGATGGGCGAAGCCCAAACTTTCCTGGAGGAACTCCTCCCCTCAGGCAGCCAGCCACCATCATGTCACCCAGGTCGTGCTTAACCTGCCATGAAGCAGTGCACATCGAAGGGCCTCTAGCCAAAGAGTAACTTACCTCAAACTTCATTAGCATTTCTTTTTCTTTCTTCATTGGTTCTCTAGCTACCCCACCCAGTAACTATTCTTGCATCCGAGAGCATCCTCACCCCTCGGTGAACTGTGCATTCCCTACCAGGATTTAGAACAGTGAGTCAGTCATAGCTCAGGGGAGCAACGTGGATGAGGAGTATTGACGTATCACTAAATGCAAGAGTAGAACACGTGCTCAAATCAGACGAGTTCTGGGTTGCTAGAAAACCCAATAGGTCTCCTGTAAGTACTTCCCGAGGGCACAGCGCTGCCCAGACCCCAGGCGCAGCTGTTACGTTGCACCGTGTTCAGTGACCAGTAAACACACTTGGGTTAAATTCCCCCACACGGTGGGCTCTCTCAGACCATCTCAGGGGGTTCGTTTTGGTGCCACGTGTGCAGTGTGCAGCGTGCCATGTGGGGAGCTGACTTGGCATTTGGACCCACCGTGGCAGTTTCCCCACCCAGGTAATGCAGAGCTGGGGTGCATGCTAACAGGTGATGCCAAAAGGATCCCGTTCTCAGGTAAGCATGAGAAGCACCATAGAGGCACAACTGAACAGGTTTCTTTGCTACCGGGTCTCTTCTGAGAGGGCTTGAAATACTGCATTTCTCAAACGAGTTTGCCCACTGCAGCCCTGTGGCATCTTTCTGTCTTGTCTTTTTGAAAGCCAGGCTTCACCAAAGTTGTTTAAAACATTGAGGTTCTTTACCCAAACTTGTGAGCCATTTATCTCAAAGATGCTGTATTGGAAGCTGTACATTCAGTCTGTGCAAGCCAGAACCTTCTGGAATCTCCCAGAGTCCAACCCACGGTGGTGTTCGTGGTGCTTCTCTCCTGTCCTCCCTCCTCCCAGTGCTTTTTGGAGCTGATCATAGAGAGGATGCAAGGGTCATGGTGGTTAATGATTCCCACAAGTGATCTCACGGAGCTTTTTTTGTTTTTAACACCCATTCCCAGATTTTGTCGTTCATCAGACTTTGCCCTACCAGTCGGTTTCGGTGGATACGTTCAACTCCAAGAATGACGTGTACGTGGCCATCGCTCAGCCCAGCATGGAGAACTGCATGGTGCTGGAGTGGGACCACATCGAAATGAATTTCCGGAGCTATGACAACATCACAGGTGAGTTGTGGCTTTGATTGGACGTCTTGGCCTCATTCCAGGGAGAGAAGAAACGCACTCCGGTGTACGGGGGGACCGCTTGGCTGTCTGACTGGGTTCGATTTGGGGAGCCCCTTCCAGCCCACCCTCACCTCTCTGATGCTTTTCTTGACACGGCCAGTTATCGGTGGGAATGGAAGCGTCGGGCCGTGGTTCTGTTTACTGGTGGTGAGCCTTCTGTGAAAGGAGAGGGTGATGGGTTGCACGTGATGGTAGGCATTGTCCTGCAGTGGTGACAAGTCACCCCGAGAACCCCTTGAACTTGAGCAGTTACAGCAGCCTAAGACTGTGCCAGTGTTGTAGCAGCAGCCAAATGATTCCTTTGACTTCTGTTAAGCAGACTAAATAATATTCTAACACACACACACGTGCACATGCGTGTGTGCTCATGCTCACACAGGCACACACATACATGCATGCACACATGTGCACATGCACGGACACAGACGGACACTTTCTAGCCGCTCCAGCTGCCCCCTTGCCAGGTTCTGGTGATCACTGCTTGCTTTTAATAGTACAAACAAATAAGACTGAATGACTCTAAATTCAGGCCTTTGGGGTAAGACTTAGTTAATGCTTCTTGCACTGCTGGCGGGGGATCCCAATACTTAGTGCTGCTAACAATGCACGGCCCACTTGCTTTTTACACGAGTGGATAAAAGTCTCTCCAAGACTTCCCATTTGCCAAGGGCAACGTGGTACTAAGACGAACTTTACAAACTGCACCATGGTAGCCTAACCGTGACCCCGCGAGCGGGCTTCCTTTCATGCTTCCTGAGTGGGAGGGAGAGCGGCGTTTTGCTGTTGCTGCCAGAAGCATATCTGGGTAGAAATTCCAGAGCGGGAGGCTCCCGGGAATCTCTCCGGCACAAAGTGCCTTTGCAGCAGGTGCGGGGATGGAGGGAAGCAGGGAGAGTGTCGTTTCAGCCCTCGGGGAGCAGAGCTGCTAATGAGCCTCATCTCGCAGCCCCGAGAAGTCTGTGAGATGCACATGCGGATGCCACGCAGAGGCCACGGCAGGTGAGCCACGTTGCTGTCGGGCCATCTGGCCGCCGAGTGCTGAGCTCACATTCTTGAGAGGCGGCCCGCTCCGCCAGGTGCAGACTCAGCACCGAGCCGCGCAGGTGAACCTCCTGCGGGAGCCCAGGCCGTAGGACCCTACACCCAGTTCCTGCGAAAGCTGAAAGGGAGGCGACAGAGGGACTCCCTGCCCACGGGTTTTTGCTTCCCTCTGCTCCGTGGCTTGGAGGGTGGGTGAGGGGTGGCCCTTCTGCCTTCTCCCCGTGGTGGGAGGTGGGAGCCAAGTGAAGCTTTGCTCTTGTGCGAGGAGCTCGATGCCATTGCCTGGTGCCAGTGCGGGCCTCCGAGGCTCCAGGTGCTGCTTTGTCTCACTGGAAACGCACTGGGGGTGCATCCGCCGGGGGTGTTCCTGTGCATTGCCTGCCGACGGGTCTAGGACAGAACTCCTCTGCTCAGGGCACAGCTGGCATGCAGACCCTAAGGAGCTCAGGTTTTAAAAACCGACGAATATGGATTCTACTCCTGACCCTGCCGTGTGCTAGGAAGTAGCGGTGGCCCCGAGGCTCAGTTTCCTCATCTGTCGTGTGGATATTGTGAGGAATCGATGAGTGTGCCAGGCAGAGGGCAGGCCGTTCCTCACGCCGGCCTCCTCCCCACACCTTTACAGGCGAGGACATCGAGGCTCAGGCATGTTGAATCACGCCACTGTGACTTCTGAGGCAGAGCCCAGGGTCTGTCACTGCTCCATCCCACTCGTCCGCTCTCTCAGGTTGACCTTAGTGGGAAGGGATGACACTGTCCTCCACCTGCAGCTGGTGGCATGCCCGAGTTCAAACCTGTCCTCCCTCCCTCCCTCCCTTTCTTCACAAAGATTTCTGAAACATTTATCTGATCCAGGCACAGACTAGGTGCTGTGGCCATGGTAACAGAGAAAGCAGATACAAACCTCTGCCCTCGGGGGGTTCACATTCTAACAGGGCAGAGAGGTAATGAACAAGACAAATAATTGCAGCACTAGGACACTTAGATAGCAGCCTGCCAGGAAGGAAAAGAAGGTGGGGAAGGAGGCTCTGAGTGCTGGGCTGGGAGGATTGAAATTTTAGGCAGTGTCTGGGAAAGGCCTCATTAAGGAGGTGTCGTTTGGATCAGACCTGGGGGACACGAGGGCTTGTTCCTCATGGTGAACTGGAGGGAGACCATTCCAGACAGAGGGAGCTGCAAGTGCAAAGGTCCAGAGGCAGTTTGGCATGAGCAGAATGACCGAGAAGAGAATTGCAGGAGGCAAAGTCAGAGAGGTCAGAAAGGCTGATCGTGAGGTCTTGGACGTCCTGCAGTGGACTTGGGCTTTTACTCCTAGGGCTCAGCAAAGCCTTGCTTGGAGGGTTTTGTGCAGAGTTCCCAAGAAGAGGCAGGTGCCAGGCCCAGAGCACAGGCTGTGTCTAGCTGCTAGATGGAGGGTGGTCTGAGTGGGAGGAGGGACAGAGGAGGAAGCAAGTGATCGCAAGAACGCCAGCAAGTGCTGGAGGCCGGGGCCCAGCGAGGCCGCAGAGGTGCTGGGTAGGAAGTGGTCAGTGAGGCCAGAGTGGATGTGGCCCGAGCCAGCGTCGGGTCTGGACCTCACTAGTTCCCCGGGGTGCCTCAGCGCCTCGGTCTCAAAGTCTGGATCTTCTGAGAGGTGGGCAGCCGGACACGAAGCCCACAGGGTGCCTGCCCTTGGCAGCTGAGCCCAGGAAATGGGCTCCTACGGTGGCCGTTAGGCTGCTGAGCTCCAGCACCACACTAGTGTTTTGATAAAACCGGCTCCAGATTTCTCTCGCCGGTGACCTTGGCCAAGTTAGTTAAGTTCCATGGCCCCTTTCATCTGTAAAATGGGGATTTCAAGAATTCCTCTTTTCGTCTGTAGAGTGGGGCCAGCATGGCATTGGGCCCACGGGAATTTATTGGGGGTAACGTGTGTAACTCCAAGTGCCTGAAATAATCGTAAAATCTCAACGAACGTCGGGATATCAGCTGGGGATAAAAATAGATACCTGATTGCCATTTCTTGCTGCTGCCACTAGGGGAAGCTACCGGCTTCAGAGCTTTCATTCGTTTTAATTTAGGAAAGCACTAAAATCCATATGTCCGCGTCCCAACATGCCTGCGGATTGGGTATTGCCCACCTGTCACTTACTAATTAATTTCTGAGCACATCTTACAGTTAATCAGCTCGTGTCCTTGTGCTTCCCCCTTCACCTGGGTCTCCAGGCACAAATGCAGCCTCTTACAGGAAGCATTCCTTGATGACCTGACTGAAGTGCATTATTTGCCTCCTGTGCTCCCTTAGTATGTGCATTTCCATGAAACACAGTTTGCATTTATTGAAATGATAATTTTTCACTAAGGTTTAGGTACTCAGAGACTTACAGGCTTTTTCTCTCATGCACCACATACCCACCTCACTATTGTCTCCATTTCATAGTGAAATAACCAAAGTGGGAGCAAGCCTCCTTCCCCCACAGACTTTGGTTTCAGTTACCCTCTCCGCAGTGTTCATGAGCGTAGGGAATTGCAGGGACCAGCAGAGAAGGACCCGAGCGGGGCGGGGGACGAGGGTGGTAAAGGAGGAGGAGACCCGCTGGGGGAGGAAGGGGTGTGGTTAGCAGGATGTCGTCAGCCTGGCCCGAAGGAAAGCCTGATGGCACACGTGCACAGGGCAGGTGACAGATGCGGGAGCTAGGGCACAGCCACGAAACCGTTTGCCTTGAACCAGACCGGGGTAAACATGTACTGTCCTCCCCTGCACGGGGCCGTGCGCACCTCATTTGTCATCTTGGGGGTTCACAGGGTGATCCCAAAGTCGGTAAGGCATGGATTTTCTCCGCCTGTGCCCTGCAAGACGGGGGCTCCCGGGAATGGGCGGGGCACTGCTCTCTCCTTTGTGACCCCTGGGAGCCTGCTGCAAAATCCACAGCTCCCAGCTCTCCATCCATCCAGGGGGAGGGGGAACCCGTGGTCACGTTCACCCCAAGGCTTTACTCCTCACATCTTTCTTTCTACATCTTTTCTCACCTCTCCTGGTTTTGGCTTATTTTGTTTTTCTTTTAATTTCTGTAAGCAAAGTATGGGCCAGCCTCTAATCTCTCTTTCTACATTAAAATGTGCACACACACACACACACACACACACTCACACTCACTCTTTGCTGGTAAGGGCAACTCCATGGGCTAAAAGCATTTTACCTAAATGAAAGTGTTAGAGCTGTCTCACACAGCCCCTCAGCGGGTACAGACAGAGCTGCAGGACACGTGGGGCAGCGGGGACCCCCAAGGCCAGGCAGTTCAGGAACGGGATGGAGCATGTCCTCTGAGCCCGAGTTGGCAGGGTAGGAGTCAGTGAAGCTTTCGAAGAGCTGTTTGGTAGTTTCAAGTGTGCACAGTGTTTGAGTCAGCAAACATTTAAGAACACCGCCAGATGGTTTTCAAAAAAATGTTTTTTCTCTACAAGGACGCTTGTTATATTAATGAAAAACTCGAAATAACTGCAATGTCCAACAACAGGGGATTAGTTAAATAAACGATGGCGTATCCATGCAGTGGAATACTGTGAGGTATTTAAAAAATGTAGTTATAGAAGACGAAACAACCTGGGAAACTGTTCATAACACAGTGGTCAAGTGAAGAAAAGTAGTTTATAAAAAGCCTATGTATACTATAAGCTCAAATTTATTTTTAAAATGTATATTCAAATATGAGCATAGATTGACAATTAAAGGAATATATCAAGATATTAAGTATTATTTCAGCATTTGCAGTGCAAGTCATTTTGATTTTCTTTGTGTTCTTTGATACATGGGTGGTGGAGTGTAGACTGGAGCCAGACTACCTGGATTTGGATCCTAGGCTGTGCTGCATACCAGCTGTGTGACCTTGCAGAAGTTACTTAACTTCTCTGTGCCTCAGTTTTACCCTTTATAAAATGAGGACCACGATAATAACAGTATGTGCCCATCTGGTTGTCATAAGAACTAAATGAGTAAAACTACATGTGAAGTGCTTAATACAGTGCCTGGCCAGAGTACACACTTTATAAATGTTTCCTACGATTATTTTAAAAATTTGCTTTGGTAAACATTTACAACTTTTCTACTTAAGAAAAAAGCCACAATAATTAGTTTTAAACAAAGAAATGGGACCAGGTTCTTGCAAGATGACCAAAGCAGTAAACGAGAAAAATAAATATAACTCTAAAAGCCCCCCCTATCATCTGCCCCCCAAGTTATTACAAAGGACAGAAATTGGGTACTTATCCTTGTAATTTACAGACCAAATTCACTTTGGTCCAGATTGCCTAGAAAATTAGGAGGAAGAAATAACTTTTAATCAAATGACCTGGATGGAGGGTCAATGTGTTTTTAGCAGTTGGGTGTCTACTGCTTGCCGGCTGGGATGGGGAGATTGGGGGGAGGTCTGCGGGTCTGAATGCCGAGCGGGAGAGGATGGTAGACGGTGACCCAGACCGTCAGGGGATCTGAAACTTTTCCCCTTTTCCTGCAAAGTTCCAGTTTTGTGCTTCCTGAGCCAGATCATTCAGCTCCCTGCTCCTTCTATAGGTGTTTTTGCAGTGGGCAGCCGCTACAGGGTTAGCCCTTTTGCTTGTCAAGACAGTTGCTTCGGGGATCCAATGATGACAGGTACGAGCTATTCACTGCTTCCTGTGTGGGGGTGCTGACAGCCCTAACCATGACATTGCTCATTGAGCCTTTACAGTAGCCCTCTAAGAGCCGTGCTGGCAGCATCCTTAGTCCCATGTCACAGAGCTGCGTTAACTGGCTCAGGGTCGGGAAGCTTCTCAGGTGCGGGCTGTGTCTGGAACCCTGGGCCACCTGTTTAGATTTACAAGGTTTCATGCTATTCTGCCTCGGTTTCCTTTGGCTCTGAAAATCAAAAGAGACCAAATGTCTTTGAGAGCCGTTATTGAACATTTTCCCTCCTGCCTCTGCGACCTGCCTCCTGCCTTTTTCCCACCAAGAGAAGGAGCCCGTTTAATTGCTCACTCTGCCCTGTGGACTTGGGCAGTTCATATCGAATAAGACGAAGACAGTCTGTTCAGCGTGCTGGTGGATTTCCTGAATTGTATGCCTGTCTCTAAAGATGCAAAAGCCCAGGTGACCAGCACTTACCTATTTCTGTGGAGGCACAATTTATAAAAAGGGTTTTAAAAAGTTTTTTTAATAATGGGCAAATATACACAGCATAAAATTGACCATCTTCACCCCCTTTAAGCGTACTCGTTTGATAGTGTTAAGTGCATTCACATCATTATGCAACCAAGCTCTGGAACCCTTTTCATCTTGAATCACTGAACATCTGTACCCATGAAACACCATCTCCCCATTCCCCGCTCTTCTCAGACCACCTCTATTTTCTGTCTCTATGACTCTGACTCCCCTGGGTACCTCACCTAAGTAGAACCGTACAGTATTTGTGTGTTTGTGACTAGCTGATGTCCTCGGCACCCATCCGTGTTGTAGCACGATCAGACTTCTCTTCCTTTTTAAGGCCGGACGATATCCCATTGTATGTGCGTTGGTCCCACCTTTTGTTTCTCTGCTCACCTGTCAGTGGACACTTGGGTTGTTTCCACCTCTTGGCCCTTGTGAATAATGCTGCTACGAACACGGGTGCCCAAATATCTCTTCCAGATGCTGCTTTCAATTCTTTCGAATAAGGATCTGGCATTGGAATCGCTGGATCGTATGGTAATTCTGTGTTCAGTTTTCTCAAGGCACTCGCGTTCTGCTTTCCGTAGTAGCTGCCTCATTTTACATTTCTCGCCAGCAGCTCCCAAGGATCTGCATCTCAGTTTGGGGGAGCACCTTTAACTGTGGCGGCCCTAACCCCCTCTCCTTTCTTTTGGAGCACAGGTCAATCCATCGTGGGCTGCAAGGCCATCCTCATCGAAGACCAGGTCTTTGTGGTGGTGGCCCAGCTCTTTGGTGGCTCTCACATTTACAAGTACGATGAGAGCTGGACCAAGTTTGTCAAATTCCAAGACATCGAAGTCTCTCGCATTTCCAAGCCTAATGACATCGAGCTGTTCCAGATCGACGACGAGACGTTCTTTGTCATCGCAGACAGCTCGAAAGCCGGCCTGTCAACAGTCTATAAATGGAACAGCAAAGGCTTCTACTCCTACCAGTCTCTGCACGAGTGGTTCAGGGACACAGACGCCGAGTTTGTCGATATCGACGGGAAATCGCACCTGATCCTGTCCAGCCGCTCCCAGGTCCCCATCATCCTGCAGTGGAGTAAAAGCTCCAAGAAGTTCGTCCCCCACAGCGACATTCCCAACATGGAGGACGTCCTGGCCGTGAAGAGCTTCAGAATGCAGAATGCCCTCTACCTCTCCCTCACCCGCTTCATCGGGGACTCCAGGGTCATGAGGTGGAACAGTAAGCAGTTTGTGGAGATCCAGGCCCTCCCATCCCGGGGGGCCATGACCCTGCAACCCTTCTCCTTCAAGGAGAATCACTACCTGGCCCTGGGGAGTGACTACACATTCTCCCAGATCTATCAGTGGGATAAAGAGAAGCAGCTGTTCAAAAAATTCAAGGAGATTTACGTGCAGGCACCTCGGTCCTTCACAGCCGTCTCCACCGACAGGAGAGATTTCTTCTTTGCATCCAGTTTCAAAGGGAAAACAAAGATTTTTGAGCACATCGTGGTTGACCTAAGTTTGTGAAGGTGTGACAGGTGAATTTAAAAGCCACGCAGCACGAACTCTTATAAGAGAGGACCAAGAAAAACACGTTTAAAAAGAAGCCAGGTTCAGAGCTCTGAAATGAAAGATGCACTGGGGGACTAGTCAGACGTTTGCAAACGTTTAGAACTCACATGTTCATCAGGGATTGTCTTTATTGGCCAGCTGCATGACATGTCCATTCTCCCATTTAAAAAGACATCTTAAAGCCTGTAATTCCTGAGAAAAGAGTACAGTATTAACTCTTACCATCTAGGAAAGTAATGTGCTTTCTTTTTCTTTTTAACGAGGAAGGAGAAAATCGGATAAGATGGGACACCTCTTGTAAGGAAATTTTTAAAAAGACCAAACAAACTCTGGGCCCTTCTCATCCCATTTTCACTATCTTTTTGGTAAGAACTCTTAAAGCCAAAGTCAGCTGAAAAGATTTGCTGATGGTAGGTTTCAAAATCTGATAACACTCAGCAATGCTATTTTGAGCCATCCCAATTTCCTGCAAACCCCCGCCCCCCCCACTAGCAGAACCTTGGCTATTTCATTGGCTCATACGGATGCTTGTCATGGGTGTGTCAACAAAATAATATTTGACAAATTGCTTCCTCTGCTACAAAGAAAATATTCTGCTGACACACGTCTAGGCCCAGCGTGGGCTGCAGGCCCAGGAGTGGAAGCAAAGGCATTTTCTTCTCTTCTTGTGTTCAAAGCTGACCCTCATGGTGGCGGGTGCACCGGGGCTTGTTTGATGCGCTCCATGACTCACCTGCTTCTCTGAACCCATCCTTTGAGAGTGTGGGTGACCGGCAGACAGGCCAAAGGCTGAATGGTGCTTTTCATTCTGTTCTTTAGAGCAACAGAACAGGTATTTCCACCTGATGAGAATTGAAGTAAGATTTTGTGGCCTCAAAGAGGACTTTACGCAGGTCTCCATGCATGAGTACTCTGAAACCCAGAGAAGGCCCTTTCATGATGCATGTCTTTGCCCTCTGGGCGACGTAATATTCCAAATAATTGAATAGCAACATACCTACCTGCCTACCTGCCTACCTCCCTACTCATGTAACAGTCCTGCTTTGTTGATTTGCTGATATTGCTGCTGCCAAGGTGCTGGGTCACTAAATTGTAGAACCCAGGACACTCAGGACAGCGTGCTTCTTCCTTTCCCGGTCCTTGGCAAAGGACATCCACTCGCTTCCATGGGGCTGCGTGCTGCCAGGGGCTCACCCTGTACAGGCTGGCGGCGGGGTCTCAGGCTGATCAGTAGGGACCAGGTTTGGAGCTAGACACTCTGAATCTCACAGACCAGGTTTGCACTCAGGGGACCAGGTGGCCTCTTTCCAAATGGGCCTCTCTCGTGTGGACCATCAGGAATGGTGGGATGGGGGGAGGTGGTTTTGTGGAAGGTTCCAGGTGGATGTTCTGCCTGGTTAGCTGATTCTCTTCAAAAAATGTGAAGTGAATGCTTTTAGGAGTGGCTCTCAAAGAGTAACCCAGCAATGCCTCTTGTAGCCATGAAAGTAGCACAGACCTATTGAACTGTACTGTTATTTTGAATGATTGCTGGCCAAGTCATGAGTGGGTAGATGCTCTGCCACAAACTTGAATGTGTTTGTTGTTTCTAGACTTTGAACAATGCAGAGCGAGGCAATAAATAGCACTTAGAGAACAATGCATCGATGTCACAGCAGCACTCTTGGGTACATTCTGGGACTGCAGGCTGGGGCTTTCGGGCTAGGACACCAGGGATTTTAATGAGCCAACTCATCCACACATAGTAGCATTCCTTGTTGCTTGAATCTTCCCTACTCAGCACTTAGTGAACAGGAGAAAAGTGGTTTGTTTTCATTTTTTAAGCACACATCACTCTTCTGCGTTCTCCTGCCGTCCTGGTTTGTTGGAATTGACTCATCTCCCCACACCAGAGGCTGACAGTGGGCGGCACTACTCTTGCTCGAGCTGTTAAGAAGGGCATATTCTCTCTGGCACATGGAACCCCTCAGACACGGCTGGGGCGGAGGGGTCGGGGTGGGAAGCAGGCACTTGGGAAACAGCCTAGGAGAGGGTTAGACAGTCCCGACAGTTGTGCCAGGTCGAAATGATGTCCCTGATTCAGATGTTTACTGTAGAGAAGGCACCTGGGACATCTTTCCAGTGCTGCCGCCGTGGAGCCGTGCCCCACCTTGCCAGCTTTGCCTGCGAGGGTGAAGGTGGGGCCGACTGTGTGCACTCACCACGCTGGTAGCCATTGCCCAGAACCTGGAAAACCAAGAAGCATGTGGTGCTGGGCTGGTGGTGGGGTGGGGGCTTGCTGAGTCCAGATGCGACAGATGAAAGAAAGATCTAACTAAAGCGGTGGTTCTCAACCTTCCTACAGGTCCTCATGGGGTGGTGACCCCATACAGTTATTGTCGTTGCTACTTCATAACTGCAATGTTGCTCCTGTTATGCATCATCACGTAAATATCTGATACGTGTTTTCCGATGGTCTTACGTGACCCCTGTGACAGGGTCGTTCGACCCCCAAAGGGGCCGTGGCCCGCAGCATATGATGGTAGGGGTGGGGGAGTGCAGGGTGAGAGGGCGGGTGATCCACTCAGCTGCAATCGGGATTTCTTTTCTTTTCCTTTAAAAAATGTTTTGGACAAAATCAGAGTCTGCAATCTATAGAGTCCCCACGCTGAGGGAGGAGATACTGGTTCTGGCCGACTTACTTAAGGAGTGTAGATGTTTTTGGCAAGAGGCGATGCAAGCTTTGCTTCATTAATCTTATTGCTCCATCCCAAGAGTCCTTCAAGTTTTAAACAATCTCTGCAAGAAGGGTTCTTCCAGTAATAATGTAAGACAAAAACCAAATAACAACAACAAAAATCCAAAGCAAGGAGGCATGGGGGACCATCCTGTGGAGATAGCTTTGTGTGTGTGTGCGGGGGGAGCTGTGCTTGTTTCTTCTTCCCATCACCCAGTGGTTAATCACCCCAGCCTGCTTCTTTATAATCTTGGTGGCAAGGCTCCCAGACTGAGTCCCTCCACATAGCCATGTGGCCGAGACACATGACCTTCAAGTCCCCAGACTCCACGGAGTCAAGAAGAGATCTCTTACGAAGTCTGAAAACGAGCCTTCGGCGTGAATGGTGCTGTGTTCTTGGGCAGTGGGTAATAAGACCACCTTGTATTTCAGCAAAGCTTTATTATTTTTTTCCAGTGTACATTTGTGCTCATCTCCTTTGTTTGCAAATAGTTCTTCAGTTCATTGGTGAGCAGACATTACTCCAATTTCAGAGAGAAGGAAATGGACACAGAACCCAAACCAGTTACTGGCTCAGGATTATCCAGTAGTGAGTGGAAAAGCTAGAACTTTGCCTCTGAAGAGCAGGTTTTGTATTTTCTTTCTGTGACACTGCTGTGCCTTCCAAAGGAAGACCTTTTAATCATGATTTTGAACATATCAGTACCTCGAGATAAAATTAAAAATGCAAGAAAATGTGCCTCGCCTGAGGGAAAATAGTGCTGAGTAGACACCATCCAATCAAGCGGTCCATTTAACAATTAAACATCACAGAGCTGCTATTACATGCAAGGCCCCACTCTGAAAAAAGTCTTCTGGAGGTTTCAGATAGTTTTCTAAAGAGGGTTTCTAGCTGGCACGGTTATTTCTCCCCTCCTACGGCCATGAGAAGGACGCTAAGGTTGAGATGCATCTGGTTGTTGTCACAAAGTCCACAAGATAAACAGGAAGAGTTCTTTGAGGGAAACACTGGAAACTTGAATGCACGAGCGATGACGAATCGCCCGCGGCCGCGCTCTGCCTCTGGGGAGCACGCTGAAATGGCGGTGGTGCATGTTTCTTCCCTGCAGACTCAGAGGCTGTGTATTTTTAGGAAAGCAATCAGCGGGGGATAGTGCAGGTCTGGCTGCCAGGAACACTCCACGATGGAAATTTCTCTGACCGGGGTCTAATGAAAGAGAGATGAAGGTCCGCGGGAGGGGAGTCTATTTGCATGCCACCGCCAGAAAAACCTTTCTAGCCGGCTTCCTGGTTCGGCAGAGGTAACAGCCTCTCGCTTGCAGCTTTGTGGGCCGCAGCCTGAGATTCTGTTTGGTGGTGCCCTGGGAAGGGAGGCAATAATCTAGTTGTTGGTGCAGTGAGTCAGATGGTCCTGCCCTGGGAGACATGTAAGGGGAACAGGCGGAAAAGCAGGGCAGGTGGCTGTGGAGGAAACTCTTTGGGGAAAGTGGAAATGAACTGGAAGAAAGAAAAAGCATCGTGATTTCTTTTGTCTCAGTCAGGCAAGGAGAAGGTGGACCGACCAGGCCAATTAACAGCATCTCAATTATTAATGAAGAGAACCAATGGTAACAGTCATTCAAATAATTACATGGAAAGCTACTGAGATCTAAACCAAGGCACTCTTCTTACATCATTCCATTGCTTGTGTCAGAACCTACCTTTTTCTCTAGTGGGGAAACTATGCATTCCCCATCAATCAATCCCCTGACTACCAGGAATGAGTAAGACCAGTGGTAAAATAGGCCAATATGGCATTTGGTACCATTTTTATGTATTTTAAATGCATAACATAGGCAAAATAAGAATAGTTTATATGTATATGAAAATGAATTTTGCAGTATGCAAGCTACAATGAATGCATTTTAAGGCTGAATATATATTTAGCTCTTTTTGGTAAATAGAGTTAACAAATGATATGCCTCTTAATTCGATTATGTTCTGTAAACCTATGAATAAAATGTAGCTCCTGCCTAATATGGTTTTGATCTCTGGTTTGTTTGACTATGGATACATCCATTTTAGTCACAGAGTTGAAGGGATGCCCACCCTGGGCTGTTGGGGAAGTGTCAGACGTGCCCATGTGTCCTTGTAGCTCACTCCATGTTTAACTGAAAGATGGACATCTCGGGGAGCCTTTTGGCTTTTCTACTTACAAACTAAAATGTCACAAACAGTCACTGAAGAACTCTACAGTTAACACCTGATCTGCAGACTCATAATTTGACTAGACAATTCATAATTCCTAGACAATTCAAGGAGCCTTTGGGAATCTTCTGATTTTTGTGTGGTAAGGAGATGAAATCACAAGATCTCATTGGTTGGACTGAACCATGGACAACTCGAGGGCAGGATTTTGGACTCGGTCCCTGTGTGTCTGGGATCTAAGCTGGTACACAGTAGGCGTTCAGTAACACTTGGCCGCATGTCTCTGTGTCTTCCATCTAAGACCCCTTTAGTTTAGTTGAACAAATGATGGTCAAAAACTCACATCACATAGGACAGAGTACGTACCGTGTGCCGAGTGCTTGGATGTGCTGCAGGGCCTTTTAAGAAGTCCAAGAACAGAGTTCTTATACTCCTGGGACTTCCAATCCCATTGAGAAGAAAAGTCCTGATTGCCCAAGGCTATCGACACAACACAAGGTCTAGGCACCATTCTGCATCACAAAGCAGTGTGTGGCTAATTGTGCGGTGAATAAATCAAGGGTGATGACCATATGTAACTACCGGTTTGGCATGTGCACTGAGTTCGTTTTCTATCCAGTGTAACAAATGAGCACAATTGTAGTGGCTTAAAAAACAAAACAAAACGTGCATAAGCTCTCTGCTCCCATGGGTCAGGAGTCCAGGCACAGCTCAGCTGAGTCCTGCTCAGGGTCTCACAGGCTGCGATCAAGTCGTTGGCTGGACTGCATTCTTCGGTGGAGCCTCGGCTAGCGGGAATTCTGCTTTTGAGTTCATTCAGGTAGTTGCTAGAATTCACTTCCTTGTGATTATAGGACCAAGGACCTTGTTTTCTTTCTCTCTTTCTCTTCCTTCTTCCATTTCTTCCTCCCTCCCTCCCTTCCTCCTTTCTGCCTTTCTTTCTTTCTTTCCTTTCTTTTTGTGACAGTGGACTTTTCTTTTTAAATTAATTTTTAATTGTGGTTGACGTATAAGATATATTAGTTTCAGGTTTACAACATAGTTATCCAACATCTATCTATAAATCTTATAATCACCACAGTAAGTCTAGTAACTACCTGTCACCATACGTAGTTACTATAAAATTGTTGACTATATGCCTTGTGCTGTATTTGACACCCCATGACTTACTTGATAACTAAAGGTCACACTTCTTAGTTGGGGCTCCTCCTTTACTTAGTCAGGAGGCCCCTTTCAGCTCCTAGAGGCTGCCACAGTTCCATCTAGTGGCCTTCTGCAGAGGTCCTCTCACCACTTAACTTGGCTTCTTCAAGGTCATCAGGACTCATCAGCATGACATGCTGTCACCTTTGCCCTATTCTTCTGGTTTGAAGCAAGTCATAGGTTTTGCCCTCATTCAGAGGGATGGGATTATAAAGAACATGACTCATGGGGTGGGGGTCACCTTGGGTATGGTCACCACAGCCACCAACCAATCAGAATGGACACCCAGCTGATCAGAGTAGATACTAACCATGAACAACCAGAGACGTGGGCCCAGTGCTTTTCACTAGGACATGAGCTGTGATTCAGATAATAAATTCATAACGGAAAAGGTCACCTCGGGCAAAGGCAAGTGCTCTTTTGACTAGGATAAAGGGGCAAAGGGCCTGGTTCTTTTTCATTATTGTTTTATCATGAAACCATTGTTTTGTGTTTGTGGAGAAGTGTAAAAATGAACTGAATTTTTCTGGATAGCAAGTCAGAGCTCGTTAATCCCAATATCTGGGTGCGTTTCATCTTGGAACGAAAGTGCTCTGTGTAAATCGCCCAGTCCTAACCGTGTGCCCATTAGCAAGGCAAGTACATGTGTTTCCTTTGTTTCTCAAAAAGTTAATTGAGGGCGAACTCGTTAAGAATAATTGAAGGCATAAGTCATGTGTCACTTTCACTGATCACCTGCCTCCCAGACATAGGCTGACTAGATGTACTGTTTTAAAGGGGACAGAAAACAACGGTCCTGTCCCATTTCAAATAATACTGGGTTAAATTCAAGGTGTCAGTAAGCTGACCAGACGTACCATTTGAAACAGGACAGGACCGTTGTTTTCTGTCCCATTTCATATGGCACATCTGGTCAGCCTGCTCAGACAGGACAACCCTTTACTAAGTTGGGTCTAATTGGTACAGATTACTTTTCCCAACAAATTGGTGACAAAGCTGCAGCTGAAGGCCTTGGACGAACCCATCTTTTGGTCACGGTTCCAGGCAGCCTCGAGCTAAACCTGAACTTCTGCCTTCAGCCAGACAGCACACAGAAGCACCGCAGGAAAGAGGCCTGTCGTAATGGAAGGGTTACCCCGGTCCCCGGCACTTCCTGAGGTGTGCGTGGGGCCCTGAGGAACATTTCCCATCACACACCTCCAGGGGTCGACTCCAGGAAGTCTCCTAGAAACCAAGAGAAAAGGCACAACTGAGTTCCTCCACCTTGCAAGGAACAATTGTTGGGGCCCTGAGTAACCTGCCCAGATCGCCATCTCCCTCTCACCCCACCCATCATCTTCAGAAATGGCCCAGAGCTCTGGTCAGCGTCTCCAGGGGTAGGTCTGGGAGATTCCAGGTTGTGTTGCCAGCCCTTGGTCCTGTCATCTCCCTGTTGGCTTCCAAGGGTAGCATGGGCTGAAGAGCATATGCAAGTGAAGTTGGGGCCTCTGGCAGTCTCGCCACCTGCAGTCATCTGCAAGCCAGGAGGAGGGGTCTCACCAGACACCCTTGGAATTGGACTTCCAGCCCCAAGAACTGTGAGGAATAAATCCTGTTGTTCATCAGCCATCCCATCTGTGCTTTTCTAGAACAGCAGCCTGAACTCACTAAGGCACAGGCCCCTATTTGGCCCGCCCCCATTGAGAGCTGGGAAAATGCCAGCATAGCACCTTCATTGTCGACAAGGGTTAGATTGGAGGCTGTGATTTATTATCTGCAGGCAAGTGGGTTTCCTGTCACTGAGCCCTGAGACAGACAGACAGACCTGGTCTCAGGGGACACGCTTGCTCTCTGCGTGCAGACCAGGACGGAGAGGGTGAGACTGGCTCTGGCATGTCCAGTTTGTTTGTCCTAACTTTAGGACATCCCGCGTTGTCTCGGGTGGGAAGTGAAACACACAGGTTGGCAATGGGGGTCTCATGCTCCCGGGCCGCCTCCCCGTGGGGGGAGACGTCAGGCGTAGGAAAGAAGCTTTTCCTCCTCTAACACCAACACCTCAGGCTATGTTCCTTGAGTGGATAAGGGGCGCTCAGGCTCCCTATTTCCTAACTCGATTTGCAAGTTGTCCTCAGAGACCACGGGAATAGATTTTCACCACGTGGAAAAGTCTTTTCGGAATGAAATAGACCGGAAGACAAGGGGAATGTTCCAGCACTGAGCGAGGATCTTTTCTGCCCATGACGGGGGCTGATACAGGTCAGGAAAGCTCTGTTCTTCCCCTACAATCCCTTTTTAGATTTTCATTTGCTATTTTATCTTTTCACATTGACTCGTACCAAACATAGTGAACTCTAATGTTATCCTGGGGTGCCGAAAGGAGAAACAGGTCAACTTTAAATTTCTTTCAGTCACATAGAAGTCAGGAGAATTTCCTGGCGTTTCGTGTTTTCAGCAAAGTGGAGTATCTGCTCTACTTACTAAAAATGACACTCTCCCACCGTTTCCATCTGCATTTACGTCCTGCGCGTGCTGCTGAGGTAGCGTTTCCCCCTTATGTTTACTGCCAGTGCATTTGCATTTTCCGTCACAATAAATAACCCACTAAAACCCTCCGAGAAGGTTCTAGCACTGGCTCTTTCTAAGCATGGAACTATAGACAACGACTTACGGTCAGAATGGCTCAGAGGAATGGGAAACTGGATGTTTGCAAAGAAAATAAGTGAATTCAAACAATGCTCACTGAGCTGTTTGGAAGTGAAAGACATGAAACTTGCGTGAAACTTCTATAACCATTGAAGTCGTGGGTGTGGAGTAAGGCCCAGCAGGGGGACGCGCTCATCCGACAGGCCGTGTCTGCGTGGGTCACCACTCTCCCCAGCACCCAGTAGGTCACCCAGCCAAAAAGCGTTCCCCCATTAACATTCACTGAAAGGAGGTGATTGAACGGATGGCCTGTGTTTGGTGAGTGCAGGGCACTAGGCATGCCTTAACTCGTTTGTTCTCACAGCTGGTCTATGAAGCAGGCACTCCCATATCCCCGTTTCTCAGATGAGAAAACAGAGGCCCAAAGAGGCTGAGGGATCCCACAGCTGAAACCTGGCAACGCCAGAAATTCTTGGCCCGAAGCAATTAGGTAGCCCGCTCAAGTGTGTACATTGAGTAAGATCTGGGGTATGAACACACGCAGTTCTCCAGAATAGGGTTGAACATTTCAGATAAACGACAGATTTTTTTTTTTTAGTATAAGGATGTCCCAAATATTGCCTGGGATGTATGTATGCTAAATAATTATTCCTTGTGATTCTGAAATTCAAATTTAACAGATACAGAGTCCTGTGTTTTTAATTGCCAAATCCAGCAACATTCATCTAGAACCCACACATTTAGCCACTGCTCTGCACTGTCTTCAAGATGCTCCAAGTGCAGCTGAGGGAACGATTTCCACTCTCATTTTAGTTTCAATGTCTGTGTAGGGTACATCACATATAAATGTTTGCATCTAATCCTCATAACAAACGGGTCCGTATTATTTATTATCTCCATTTACAGATGAAGACACTGAGACCCAGGTCACTCATGTCACTTGTCCAGGTCACACAGCAAATACTAATCATATCTAACCTTTGCCTGGAGCTTGTCCAGGGCCAGATGCTATTCTAAGAGCTTTATACCCATTTTCTCCTTTCTCATTAGTCCTTACGAAGTATAGTGACAGCAGCTTATTTCCCGTTAACAGTCTAGGGGTGAGCCATGTAGGGTAGTGGGGCAGCGCTGCCCCATGTTATTATCTAGGCTATACTCTAACCTAGGAGTCAACAAACTAAGACTTTGGGGCCAAATCTGGCTTTTGGTCTGATTTTGTAAATAAAGTTTTATTAGCACACAGCTTTGTTCATCCATTTATGCATTGTCTATGGCTACTTTTGTGCTTCAATGGCAGAGTTGAATAGTTGCGGTAGAGATTCTGTGACCTGCACAGTCTAAATTATTTATTCCCTGGCCTTTTATAGGAAACATGTGCTGACTTGTGGTCTACTTGTAAACAACATACACTTGTGACCATCCTTTTACATGTGAAGAAAATGAGTAGTAGCTCAGCTGCAATTCAAACCCACAGCTGTCTGACTCTCAGACCAAATAGCGCCCTAGACAGGCTTAGAAACGAAGTCAAGTCATGAATTGACTCGTACTCGTCAAACGTGCAAAAAATACAACTTCGTAGTTGTCCTGTAATTCATCTAATATTTTATGCCCCTATGCCCACCCTACTGGGTACTAAGTAAACTAGATGTAGACCAATCAGTACACTCAGTCAATCCAACAACGCACGTAGTCTCATTACGACATTCAGGCTGTGGTGAGTTAAACACAGATTTTCCGATTTCCACCCTCTGGGCTTGTCTTTCAGGAGAAATTTCAGGGTCCTTGTGGCAGTGGGAGTAGGGTAGGAAAGGGTCCTCACATGTATGTAGAATTTTCTGGATATTCCTTGGCTTTCGGCTTGTACTAGTTCAGTCTCCGGCCTTGGGCCATTAAAGTCTGGCTGATCCAATATAATGTCACTGAGTGACCTTGGGCAGGTTTCCTCATCTGCAAAATTGCGATTGTATCATAAAAGTGTCTGCCTCACACAATGAATTTGAAGATTAAATGAGATAATAAACGGACAGCACTTCAAGCAATGCCCCAAATTTCCTAAGTGCTCAACACATGGCAATGCCATTGGCCTGGTCCATCACCAGATCTCGGTCGTTTGCCCCAATCTAGGCACTTCCTTGCGACTGCCTCTTTGTCCCCCTTGGAGGCTGCTCTGCCAGCCCTGTCAGCACCTGTGGCCACCTCACCAGGGCACATAAGTGTTGAGATCCCCTGGGGCCAGAAGTGCTGCTCTGTCAGGGCTGCTGTCCTTCACCTTGTGTCATGTTGGAAGAGGCCACTCGGTACGCTTCCCCTAGACCTGGCAGCACCTGCTTGGGACGCACGGGGCAGCATGTCACTGGCTCTGTAGAAATCCGTAGACCTCCCCCTGACCTCTGCAGCATACTCCCCACATCCAGGACCTCACCCCTGCCTTTCTCTTCTTCCTCCCACAATCTCCAGAGTGCAAGGAATGGACTTTCCATTTCCTCTGCCTCATAATAGCATGGCTTCTTTCTCCTCGGTCTTCTGGGAAAACTATGATCTGGACAGCCAAGGAAACCAGAGGGGTTTAGACAGTTCTCTTCTTTTGACAGAGTTTGGCTGTCAAGGCTATTGTTTTGCTAAAGAGGTCACAAGAGGCAGCTTGGAGACTCAGGCTGATGAATGACCTCTTTCTTCTGGGTAGAACCTGCCCTTTCCTTGGGGTGGTGGTGGGGCAACTGGGAGTGATTATTATCCCCGCGGAGAAGCACTCAGGCAGGTCCACTAGGTGGGGATGTTGTAGAGAGGAACCGAGCTTCAGATGCCCGCATGTCCTCCAAGGTCCTTCCTGCCTGGGGACACGGGGACGGTGGCCTGGCTGATGGAACACTGAAGGCACCTTTGATACTCCAGCTGGGGGCCAGGACTCCGGGGTCTGGCGCTCTCATTATGCTCCCAGGAGCAGTACGTGTCCAGACTGGGGGCTTCTCAGAGCAGGTACACCCCTGAGAACCGGCTGAGCGTACCTAATGTGGGGGCCCCTTCATGAGATGCCGAGACACATGCTTCCAGTCAGCTCACCATAATGCTTCCCCCGACTTGACCAATGGGGACAGCCACTAAGAGCAGCCAAGGCGGGATGAGGGAAGATCTATAAAAAGAAACAAATGCTTCAATCTATTAAGGCACGGTGAGAAAATGCCTGACTGAAGAGTCATCAGAAATGGAGAGCATGTTTGGAAAGACTGTGTTATTTTATTTTATTTTATTTTATTTTATTTTATTTTATTTAGAGGTGAAACCGAAAAGCAGTTTATTGAAAGAAAAATGAGCTGAAACAAGGAGATAGTTTATTAAATGGGAAGTACACTCCAAAGAGGTAGGAGCGGGCCGAGCAGGAAAACGGCTCAGGAGCTGCAAAGCCCGTTTTGTAACACCCGCTGGCACTGTGTGAGCTGCGGGCTCCTCGAAAGGACATTCGCACATCCTCCAGAGGGGCTCCCAGGGGCCTCCGTAGAAGCCCGCGTGAAGGCCATGGAAAAAAAAAAACATGCATTACAAATTAAGCTAATGCAGACCCAGAAAGCAAGCAACAGTTTCAAATATGAACCACAAATTCAAATTCAATTATGCAGTTGTCACAGGTTATATTTTCCAAGTTTGGCCATGGCAATGCCTTCCATCCCAGGGTTGGAATCTGGGTGGGCTGACAGCTCACTTGTACCCAATAAAACGCATCAGAGGTGGTGCTGTGACTTCCAAGGGTGGATCATAAAAGATGGGTTAGACTTCTGTGTCGCGTAGCAAATGACCACAGGCGCAGTGGCTTCCCACAGCATTTATTATCTCCTCACACTTTCTGTGGGTCCTATGTCTGGGTATGGCTTAGCTGGGTTTCTCAAGGATAAAATCAAGGTGTTGGCTGGACCGTTCTTTGAAGGAGGCTCAAGTACAGAAAGATACACTTCTAAGCCAGTCAGGTTTTTGGCAGAATTCATTTCCTTGTGACTTCACAGCGCTGACTTCTTCAAGGCAAGTGTATTAGATTGCTAGGGCTGCCATAACAAAAACCACAGATCAGATAGCCTCAGCAACAAAAAGGTATTTTCTCCCAGTTCTGGAGGCTGGAAATCTGAGGTCAAGGTGTTCTCTGGGATTCAAATGAAAGATGGCCACCTTCTTGCTTACTTGGTCCTTTCTCTGTGCATCCCTGGTGTCTCTCTGTGTGTCCTAATTTTCTCTTCTTATAAGGTCACCAGTTGGATAGGCTTAGGGACCACTCTAATGGCTCATTTTAACTAATCACCTCTTTAAAGGCTCTATCTCCAAATAATCGCATCCTAAGGTACCAGGGGTTAGGGCTTCAACATGGATTTAGAGGGGACACCGTTCAGCATGTAATAGCAAGCAATTGACCAAAAGAGTCTCTGCTTCTTGGAGGATCTCACTTTGGGAAAGGTCTAGGCCTCCATTCAGAGGGTTCCCATGGTTAGCTCAGGTCCATTCAGGATCCTTTTTAATGAACTCTAAGCCAGATGAGTAGGGACTTGAATTGCATCTGAAAAATCCTTACACTGTTGCCACGCACATAACGTAGTCATAGGAGTGACGTCCCATTGCCTTGCCATAGTCTGTTGGTTAAAATCAGGTCACAGTTCTCACCAACTTCAAGGGTAGGGGATTCCCTAGGGTACAGACATTAGGGGACAAGTATGGGGCCTCTCAGGCAATGTCCACCACAAAAGTGTCATCACTTCTGTATGGTTTGCTGGGACACTCTCCTAAAGCTCTGTGCTATCATTTGAGGGGGAATGCAAAACAACTTGAATTTATTTATAAAAAATTGTGTATTTATTCTTACATGTTTAAACTTCCATCACCTTCAAAGTGCTCGCTGATGCAATACACCTCTCCAGACACTTTCTACTGCTCAAAACAGTTTTTGAACTTGTTGTTTTTCATGCTTTTGAGTGCTTCTGCCATTTTTTTGTTTGTTTTACCTCTTCCACATCACCCAAACATTTCCCTTTGAGGACTTTTTCCATTGCAGAACAGAAAACAGTCGCTCTGGGTGAGATCGGGTGAATAGGGAGGGTGGGGCACAGGGATCATGGCATTTTTGGTCAAAACCTGCTGAACACTCAGTGCTGTGTGGGCAGGTGCACTGTCATGCCCCATGTTGTTTGTGTAAATCACCATCATGAAATGAGCAAATGTGTTGAAAGAGCCTCCAAAAAAAAGTTCACCGAAGCCAAAGGCAGCCCCTCACAACGCCAGCTGGTGCCCGGATGCAAACGGGGTCCTAGAACCCTCCCCCAGCGGGGGGAGCCTGTCCTACAAGGGGCCCGCCGGCCAGAAGATCATTCCAGTATTTTGGGGGTTCCCCCTTGTATCAGGCATCTGACTGCATGGAGACCTCCACACCATGAGGAAGCTCCAACAGTCCCACATTAGGGAGACGGCTGGAGAAACCATGAACATACATGAAGGGGGAGTGAGCGGTCCAGGGCCCCCCAGGGCTCCAGCCCCGCTCCCACCGCACTGCAGGAGAGGCCCAGGCTAGAACCACTGGGGCACGCGCTTTGCGCATTCCTGACCCCCGTGTGCGATGGTGCGCTCCCGTGTCACGTGACTGCATGCGGGGCTGCTCGTTACGCAGCACGCCTAGCCCAACAGCCGGCGCTCCAAACGGGAGCGAGTTCAAAGCGAGCTGCCCCTCCCAGACGACTCTCCGGGATGAGTGGCAGAAAGAATTTGCTTGTTTGGCAACCCATGTCCCCTAACCCCTTACCCATGCTACTTCTCTGCCTCTCCCTGTCTGGCACACTCTGTGTTTAATCGTTTGCTTGTTGTGTATTTTCCCAAATGTAAATTCGGAATGCCCAGGTGCCGTCTCTGCTGGCAGCGCCTGGCAGGGACAGACCCTCCGTTTGAACTTCATTGTTTTCACTGTGGATGGTGGGTACCACAGCCGCGGGGAGGCCAGAACAAGTTGAGTCGAGGTCAGAAGATCAGAAAGCCGTGCAGAAACAGAGGAGAACGGGTCCTATGCCATATGCAGTTCAATGTCACATTTTTCTCCTTGAGGGAACGGGGGCCCAGGGTAAAGGACTCGAATGACACGGAGGTTAATGGCAGAGCTGACTCCCAGAGCCAGGTCCCCTGACCCTCCTTCTAGGCTTCTGACCATGAGGTCACATTCGTGGTGAATCACACAAAGGTGCCCATATCTACACTGCTCCCGTGGTCTTCTAGCAGAGTTTTGCTTGAACTTATACATATTAAAGGACCTTTGTTTTTTTTTATAGACTACTTCCTACTATTTCTCCATTAAAATACACTTAGAACATTGTATTGATTTTTTAAAAAAAGTATGTGGGGAGGTAGGTTTATTATGAATGGATTTCATGTCAGGAGAGTCACAGGGACTGTCTTGGCTTGGGCCCCCCAGCAGGCAAGGCCAGGGACACAGGCTTTGCTGGAAGGGGGTACAGTTGGGGAGTGTGACCCATGGATAGAAGTGAGGAACAGGAAAATGGAACAAGGTAGCTGGTGCTATGGGGACTGCCACCCGGTCCCACCAGGACTGAGAGGCCACATGGACGGTGTGTCAAGCTGCCTGCAGAGGGCATGGAAGGGAAGCATTTCTCCATGGGCACTCTCATCCCTCATTGGCCCCCGGTGGCCTTGTGGGCATTCACTGTGACCCCCTTCTGGGTGCCCCGCATGATGGCCTCAGGATGCATGTCCTCTCACGGCAGGAGGACAGAGGTGCATGGTGCAGGTCCTGCTGCCCCTGTGCAAAGCTGGTCCAGGTCTGCCTGCAACTGCAGAAGCTGCTAGAATGAGAGGTGAGGACTTTCGGGAGCATTCAGGAGGGGTCTGCCTGATCCCCAAACTGCAGTTCTTCCCTCTGCAGGCAGGTGTCCGCAGTTAGGAAGTGGGGGAGCAGCTGAGAGCTTCTGCTAATCTCACGGCCTAGATGTCTCATCGCAGCGCTCTCTAGGAGTTCCACCTGCGGCATCCAAGCCCTGGGAGTTCGATAGGCTTTTATATTTGGAAAGAACTGAACCAAAATCCCACCTCTGGGAATTCTTCGTTGCCTAAGGTTTCTCACTTCCCCGATGCCACAGTGAGTGTCACGTTTGTCCCCACCTGGGCCCTGAATACATAGTGGTTAGTGAGGGACCAGGGGCTTAACCTGCTGGGGAAGATGTGGCAAGAAAATTAGCAGTTACCACTTGCTGAGAGCGGACTGCTTCCAGGAACCAGGCAAAGCACCTAAGAGGTGTTTTGTCATTCAATTCTCACTGTCAACCTTTCAGGTGAATATTATTCCCGTTTTATAAAGGAGCAAGACTGGTTACATAATTTGAAGGGAGCAGTGCAAAACGAAAATGGAGGGCCCCGTCTTCAAAAATTAGGCATTTCAAGGTGGCGGACAGCAACGTATGAAACTAGGTGAGGGCCCCTTCTCAGCAGAGGGGCCCTGTGCGACCACGCAGGTCACACGCCTGAGAAACGGGCCCTGCAGAGGAGGAAACCAGGGCTCAGAGAAGGGACGGTCCCTAAGACCACACAGCGGGGAGGAGCTGGTGCGATGATTTGAATCCCTGTTGTCTAACTGTATAGACACTTTCTGAGCGGGAGGCAGAGAGCAAAGGCTGAGGTTTGAGCAACTCCTCACCTGTTGGGTCTCCCTCTGCAGGTCTGACCTTTGCTTTCGTTTCTTCAACCATGACTTCAAGTCCGAAAGCCTAGCACCGTAGTGACCTCTGGAAATGAGGTGGGCAGGGATGATAGGAGGGTCTTGCACTTTGCCCATATCACAGATGTCCAAAGTAAGGGAATGCTTGTGCGCCCTGAGGAGTTCCTGGGGAACTAGGTTTTACTAAGAGAGTCTGGAGGAGCAAAACTCACAGCAAGTCACAGTTGCGTGCTTCCAGCCTTGAGGATGAGGGTGACAGACACTGGCCTGGGCTGACTAAGCAGAAAAGGGCCTATTGGAGTATAACACATAGGTCCCCCTTCTCCAGTTCTCTGAACTGAAGCCTCTTTTACATCCGTCTGATCAACAAAGCCTCATGCTGGGAGGGGCCTGAGCAGGGGCCTTTTTTGGGTCCTGCTGTGGGGATGCCCAACTTTTAATGCCAGAATTTCCCCAAATATAGCAGGGATGCTCCAACATTTGGGATGGACAGAAAAATCCAATAAATATCCACTGTGTTGACTCCAAATGTAATAATGAAGATCAATTAGTCTCACGTTCATCTCATGTAACAGAAAGCCAACTTCAGGGGCCTAACCAAAACAGGTGTTTGTTCTGCTCACATCACAAAGGGTCTAGGTGTGGGCAGCATTTGGCTGGTGATGTAGCTCGAGGAACTAGTCTCCTTTCTCCTTCTACCATTCTTAGAGTGTGACTGTCAACCTCATGGTTCCAAGGAGGCTGCTCCACCTCCAGCCATTGTGTCCACATTCCAGGTAGGAAAAGACAGGTAGAGCAACAGATAAAAGGCATATGTTGAGCAAGTCTCCTTTTTCTTGAGTTTACAAATAGCTTTCCCAGATGCCCCATCCAGTAGACTTCCATTCGGCAAGAACTAGGTTATGGGAAAGCTAAGGAAAAGAACATGTTAACACAAGGCCACTCCAAACACAATCAGGATGTTGTTTATACAGATACATACAGATACTGGCTGGGCTGGCCCAGCAGTGTTTGCCACAGCAGGCCTGACAGCACTGTGGCTCAAAACCCCTTCACATTATCCCACCATCTGTAACAGTATTGCCCAAGAGAAATATAGCATAAACCACAAATGCAAGCTTCAGGTGGACTTCCCTATTTTCTAGTAGCCACATTTTAAAAAGTGCAGAGAAACAGGTGAATCTATTTAAATCTTATTTAACATCAGATATCCACAGTATTATCATTTCATCTTGTAATCAATGACCAGGACAGTCCCATAGAGGATGAAGGACTATTGAGAACCACTCCTGTGATCCATGCACAGTGTGCAGAGCAGCACTCGGTTCACGGTGAGCACTCAACGTACGTTTGTTAACAGGCGTCAAATCCAGACTTTATCTTCTGGCACATAAACCCTCTATAATCCAATTCCTGTTACTAAGAAACTACACACACACACACACACATACACTCTACCCATAATAATATATGTGCCAGGTAGTTGTCACACCTACTATTCTACTATATACAGGACTGCACACACACACACACACACACACACACACACACACACTACCCATAATAATATATATACCAGGTAGTTGTTATATCTACTATTCTACTATATACAGTGTCCGGCAGAAGTAACGCCCGAACATGAGTTATAATTTTATTATGAAATCATAACCATTCATGCTTATGACTTTTTAATAAGAGATTTGGTATGGATTACTAGCTCATAAAAAAGGCATTATTTGTGCAATCATAAGCATGTAATAAAATCATAACTCAAGTCTGGGCATTATTTCTGCCGGACTATATATATATATATATATATATATATATATATACTCACACACGCACACACACACACATACACACACACATATATGTATATACATACATATACCTATATACACATATGAGGTCTGACAATTAATTTTGCAAACTCATCCTAGAAAAAGTGCTGCATACCTCATTGCTGAATATCACTACGGTCACCTTTGAAGTACTCCCCTTGGGAAGCTATGCACTGACACCAATGCCTAGTCCACCCTTCAAAGCAGTTTTGGAACCCTTTTTCTGGAATAGCCATCATGTGTTTCATCAGACCCAAAATGCGACAGTTAAGTTTGCAAACTTGCCACCATGCACTTACATTGGCACCACTGTACAAACAATTCCATAAGGTGTCATAACCAAACATGTATGTGTGCATGTATGTGTGCTATGTATGTGTGTGTGTACGTGTGTGTGTGTGTGTGTGGCACAGTCATGATTCCAGCCCTCATTAGAGATTATCCATTAGCCTGGGAGCCAAACCAACACCCAGGCTACAGGCACCATGACTGCAAGCAGCCCATCTTCCATTTCCAAAGTGCTGTCCAGCCATTCTTTGGGCGACACTTGGAAGAACAATTCTCCCCACCCCAGGCCTCAGGTTCCCCACACAGTTTCCCGCCTGTCCTAGAAACGAGCTTGGAGCAGGCGACGGAGAGAAACAACCCGTGCAATTGCAGCCTCAACAATGACAACTGATGAGGCACAATAGCAGGATCTGGCCTGTAATCAGCCTCAAGCTATTTAGGTGTCCATTCTGCTCGGCGCCAGAGAGAGTGCGGGGAGAGGCACACAGCCCTCGTCATCGCCAGCACCATGTGGAAAAATGACCCCTTTGTGACAGCACCGCAAATTACAGCCCAGGCAATCTGGAGTCTCAGCTAGAGCAGATTCTTCTCTCCCCTAAAAGGAAAATCTGTGTTAAGCTTAATTACAGTCTGTTGTTACCCACAATCTTGTAATGATCCAAAGTCCCTGGCAAAATGATAATAATAATAAAAAAGAAAAAGAGAGAGAGGGGGAGAAAGAGAGACAATCAATTCAAATATGAGTTAAAAAGACTCAGTCAGACAAGTCTGGGGACAGGAGGTGACAGTGGCATTCTTCAGAAACAATTGTGAAATGAGAACTAGACCTTTCGAATGGTAAATAGTTATTCTGGTTCCATTGTCAATTCGCCAGGCCCAAGGGCTCAGCGTTCACTTCACCCATTTTCTGACTCTTTAATCTTGTTGCTCCAGAATTCACCTTGTAAAATATAGGAGCAGCTCCCAAGATAAGCCAATGCCTGAAATCGAATGACCTAGATTTAATAAGACAATGCTTCTTAGATCCTGAGAGGATGCACTGAACAGGCTAAAAGTGCTCAGTGATTGTTCTTGGCATGTTAGCAGGAGATGCTGAGGTTTATCCTTTTAAATCAAGTTTCCTTTGTCAGTTTCCATGGAAGGGACTGGAATTGCCTTTCAGGGACAGCCAACCATTGGGAGCTCCCTCTTGTGGCCACATAAGGAATGGACCTATGTCTCTTTTCCCACCTCCCCGCCTCGCCCCCAAACGCAAAACTGGAGGAACAATTGACCCCCCTGGCAGGCCTGGTTTGGATGCCGCAGAGGCAGGTTTGCCAGGAGTCTCAGGCTTTGTGCTAAATTTTCCTGGAGCCCAAGTGTCCTCTTGAATCTATGAAGCTTTGTGGAGGGATGCAAATACCAGGAGAAATTCCTTCTTTCCTTTTCCTGTTTTAACTTCTCCCTTCGTTATTTTTCATAACTTGTGAGTGGAAATATGTGTTTTATGTTGAATATAAAAATATGTATTTATGTTGTGTGGGAAGTGGTATCTTCCATTTATTGCTCTGTGAGAACTCTTGGCACATCAAAGGAATCTTTGAAACTTGGTGCGTTCATAGGAAAATTCTTAATGCAATTTGGTTTTTTGGAATAAACATCACGTGTTGGTTTGGAACATGGAGCTGACAGTGTTCAGAAAGAGCTGAAGGAGTTCCTCCATTGTCGGAATGGCAGCCGCGTCACAAGGAGGACACAGGTGCCATCTTATGCAGCTCCTGATTCTCTTACCATTGTACTCTGGTTTCATGAAGGAACCCTGTTCCCTGATTCTGAAAGCACATGAGGTCTTCTTGGTTGTAGAAACAGATATGAGTTAAGAATCATTATGTAGCGAATAATAGAAAACTCAAACCAGCCTAAACAGTATACAGAATTCATACGTGCAGATAAATGAAAAGTCTAGGTAAGCTTCAGGTAAGGCTTGATCCAGCAGATCAGAAACATCACCAAGGATCCATTTGTCCCCATCTCTTCTCTCTGTCTTCTAAGGGGTAGCAGGCACTCTCTGTGCTCTGCCCATCCCCACCCCCAGCTTTTCCTGAAGCCAACTTGCAGACATTTCCTGCATACTTTAAGGATTCCCTCCATCTTTCTGACCATGGGAATTAATTCTCAGTCCCCAGAGAATTACGCAACAAGCTGGAAATATCAGAAAGTGAATACCCTAATACTGACCCTCAACGTAAAAGAATAGAAGCTAGTGAATAAATAGCCTAGCCTGCTAACCCCTAGTTGGATGATTATGGTATGTGCTCCATACCATTTCTTGAAGTTCTCTGAGGAACTGAGCCCCCCACCCCCACTGCCCACAGGGGCCTTATTCATCCACCCTTCATTGGTTTCCATCTTTTCCCTGTGTCATGTGCCTATGACATCACAGTGGTTCTGGGGACTCCCTGCCCCCACATCATTTGCACCCAAATCCTTGTCTCAGGATCTCTTTTGGGGGTTACCCCAGGCTACACACAAAGTGTGCTGCTTCCAGAAAGGGAAAGGTGGACATTGGACAGCAGAGCACAGATGTCACCCTATCGAGAAATCCTGAAGACATACCTCACTCAGAGAAGCCAGAGGACTTCCCTTCCGGAAGTGGGGCGTTTCACGGAAGGGGGACCAGTGAGCCCAAGTCGATCAGGATCTACAGCCAGGGTGCCAGGGTGCCAGGGTGCATATGACTAGCACCCAGGAGGCTGAGCCCGTTTCATTCTGCAGATGGCGGTGGGTGGGAATGGCAGGAGGCAAGCTGGGAATGGGGAAGACAGGCCGTGTCCCTCACAGGGGATTAGACACAACACCCGGGGCAGACTGGCTCCGAACGCTGTCCCATCCCAGACCCACTGCCTGCTGGGAGGTTTGTCTGATTTCCCTGACTGCCGCACACCGACTGACCACCCACACCCACCCGCCATCCCTCACAGTTCAGACCTGTGGTGTCCAACGGAAGTAGAACGGGAGTGCCACGTGCAAGCCACGTGTGCGATTTAAAAAGTGCTAGTATTCACATCGAACGCGGGCAAAGAAGCAGGTGAAATGAATTTCAGCAACATATTTTATATACCCCCTCTATCCTCCTTTCAACAAGGAATCACGATAAAAATTGCACACGTGATACTTACATCAATTTTTTGAAATCCTAAAAGGCTTCAAAAGCCAGTGTGCATTTGCACTCACAGGACATTTCATTTAGATTAGCCACATTGTAGGCGTTCAGTAAGCTGCACGTGGCAATGGCTGCCGTGCTGGGCAGCCCAGATTTGGAATAGCAACTGTTGCTATGTTTGCCTTGGATTTCAGAGTTTTAAAATGTTTTCATATGCTTACTATCATTTGGTCAACATTCCTAAGAGGCAGACCCCTCGGTATTACCATCCCCGAATTAATGGGGACATTAAGCTATTTTATACTCCGTGGGGGCAGCCAGGCTGAGGCCTGAGCTAGATTTCAGTCCTGTGTGCCTTCCGTCACATCATATGGATTTCATCTGGGTTCATATCACCTTTTTTTAAAATCCCTTTCAATGTCTAGTAACTGCTGGACAAGATGACATCTCTTGGAATTACTAACAGAGAGCACTGTGGTGAGGGTTCCCTTGGTGGAAGTCAAGGGATTTTCAGCCCCCTGGGCTCCGGGTTGGGCCGGGGTACACCCACATGGAAGTGGGAGCATGGGGCTCACGGCGTCCTACGTTTCTTCCAGGCCCGTGAGTCTCAAACCACAGATGGCTGATAGATGGGGACGGGAGCCAGCACCTGCAGGTCACCTTCGGGAGCAAACTGTCAAGAGCAGTCGTGCCTGAGGCTGACCTAGTTTGACAGTGGGTCACACTCAGGCCCTTTCCTTTATAGGATTTGTTACAGGCATTTGTTTTTTCACAAACCACTCTATTTGCTGCTAAAAATACACTTCCAAAGCAGATGTGCAAGTGACCGTGGCTCTCCGGCAGCAGCCCAGCACACGAGCACTGAATCCCCGTGGCCTCCCCTTGGGCCCGGGCTCAGGGATCACCGGGAAGCAGGGCACGCATGGCTTTCTGCGGGAGACAGGCAGCGCTGGCCACTCCCAGAGGCCCCAAGCAAATCGCTCCCTGAGACGTGCACTGACGAGGAAGGCTCGCTCTGGCTGTCTGACCATGGACACTATTATATGGTGCTCTCCAGATGCAACAGAGAAAACTCAACTCAGACATTCACACACACACACACACACACACACACACACGCACGCACACACACACACACACACGACGTGTTGTCTCAATGAGCAAATGAGCAAACTCTTCAGGGATAGTTTCAGGAACAGCTGGATCCAGGTACTCCGTGGATCACCAGAATCTGGCCTTTCCCTGGTCTCCTTTTGGTTCTATTTTACTCCCTGTTGGCTTCACTCTTGAGCAGGTTTTCATTTCACAATTTCAAAGGCTGCCAGAGCCTCAGGCTTACACACTCACCACTCCAAGTTCAACCGAAAGACGGCTTCTTTCCCCTAATAACCTCTTGAACAGTCTCAGTGCGGTGTAATTGGTGGACAGCACACTGTACGTTCCTAGGGTGTGCAATGTGATAAGTTTTGACCTAAGTCTACACCCACGAAACCATCACCATAGTCAAACTTGCGAGTATATCCATGGCCCAAAAGTTCCCTGGGGCCCCTTGTATTACTAACTCCCCCTTCTCAACTCCCATTTTCCTCCATTGCAAGTAGCTACGGGCCTGCCTTCTGCGCTTTAGATTGCTTTGCACAGGCATATACCTCTTGGCAGGGGTGGTGGCCGGGTGTCCCGGATCGCTCTGAGTTTAAGTGGCTCCCGTCATGACCTTCCATCAGGGTGGCTGACCTCAGTCTTCTCATCGCCTTTCACCTCCTGATGAGGCACATCGAACAATACCCTTGTTGGTTGCCCGTCTGCCTTGCTCTTAGAAACACCGTGTTGCATGAGCCGGGGGGTGGTGGCGAAGGCCTGGAGGGGCTGCTGGAAGGTGTGGGGGTGGGGGTGTACGGGGAAGCTCGGAGGTAACAAGTCACTAAGGTAATGGACATTAACAACGTGAGATTGTCTCCATCCCCGTCTGTCCTCACAGGTAGGGCGGCAGCGCAATTCCCGGGAGTCAGAGGCTGTCACAGTTTTGGAAGTCACTTTGAAAGTCTTTACATATGTTAATAGAGGGTCACCTAGCGGGTGTGTTGGGACCATCAGGTGTGGGGCAATTCAGAGAAATCCTTGTTCCGGGTCAGGTTGGGGTAACCAGGTTTTCTGTCATCGCACAGGAACCTAAGCAAAGGGAGAGATGACTCAGCACAGAGCCAAGTAATGGGTTCCAAAGGAAGAGCTGGAGGTTTGTAATTTTGCCTCTCAGTATTCTGACAGTTGTGCCCTAATTTTTTCAGAACCACCTCTAGAGTCCGAGACGTTTGTTAAGCCTCCTGCCATCTTCTTGAGTGAAGATGAAAGCAAGACTGTCTTCCTCTATTTTTAAATTAAATTTATTGAGGTGACATTGGTTACTAACACTCTGTAAGTTTCGGGTGCCCAATTCTGCATGACCTCATCTGTACATCGCATTGTGTGCTCACCCCCATTCGTCTCTGCCTCCATCACTTGCATTTGATCTCCCGTTACCCTCTTAGCCGTCCCCCACCCTGTTTTTCTCTATTGTTTTTTTTTTGGGGGGGGTGATGTCCTGGAACTGGAATTCCTAAAAGAATTTTATTTAAACCTTCTTAAAATGTAACCTAGATATGACGCTCCCTCGCCCTTCCTCTCTCCCAGGGGAATTTGGGGTCACCATCTCTCAGTCCAGGCCTGACGATGACCTGGGACCATTCCTTCCGTCCTCCAGGAGTGGGGAAGGAGCTTGGAGGGAGCACGCCCACCAGTGTCCACTCTGTTGGACCTCCCAACCAGATGCTCCAGGAGCGGTCCTCATTTCAAGGCCAGTGTCACCCACTTGTCAGTCCACTCCAGACCAAATAGACAGTGGGCAACAGGGGGAAGGGGGCTGAGTCCTGGCACTGGGGGAGGGGGCACTGTACTGGGGGGTCAGGTGGACCTCACGGAGCAGCACAGAGGAAGCAGTTACAGTAAACTCTCAGATAACCGACACCCAGGGGGATGGGTAGATGCCGGATAAGTGTAAGTACACTCTCCATTAACCGGCACTCAAGTAATGGGCACTCTCAGGTAACAAGCAAAATCTCAAGCACCCGGCAAAAAAATTGGTCGTTTGCTTGAGTTCCAATTAGCAGAGAGTCTATTATATGTCTCCAGTGACGTCATGATGGTCTCCCAACAGAAACTGTCACACCTAACCTTCTTATAAAGAGTCATTTACAAAAAGACAACGACTCCATGATTCCACCAGTTTGAGGTAGCTAAGCAGTCAAATTCAGAGCAACCGACAGAGAATGGTGGCTACCAGGGGACAGGGGAACTACTGTTTAATGGGTAAAGAGTTCCAGTTTTAAAAGCAGAAAAGATTCTGCAGAGGTTGGGGTGGGGTAGGGGATGGATAGGCAGAACACAGAGGACTTTTAGGGCAGTGAAAATACTGTGTTTGGTATTATTGTGATGGATGCATGACATTATACATTGTCCAAACCCATAGAATGTACAGCACCAAGAGTGAGCTGCAACGTCATCTCTGGACTTGGGGTGATCGTGACTCGTCAATGCAGGTTCGTCAAGTATAAGACATGTACCTCGGCGGGGAGATGTTAGTAATGGGGCGGGGGTGGGGATGGCTGCGCATGTGTTAGGGCGGGGGGATGTGGGCAATCACTGTGCCTTCCCCTGAATTTTACCGTGAACCTAAAACTGCTCTAAAAATCTCCTAATTAGAAAAAAAAGTTCCTTTCCCAAAGTTCTAGAAATCTGCTTCACAGCAGTGTGAATGAACACTACTGTACGCGTAAAAATGATTAAGGTCGTAAGTTTTCTGTTACGTGTTTTTACCACAATAAAAAAACTGTTTTTAAAAAGCCGTTTAAATTTCACCGACTTCCAAATGCAGGTGGACAGAAGCTGCGTCGGTACAAACAAGCCGCGTTCACGGTGCGGACGTGCGGGCGTGAACACGGACGCGCTGCAATACTCTGAGGGGAGCGACGTTTGGACATCCTCAAACCACATGGAGACCCGTCATTTGGGACCCCGGGAATCGGTGCTCCCCAGTGGTGAGCACGAGGAAGCGCTGAGCCGGGATGGCCCAGTCCAGCGGAGATGACTGAAGCAGAGGGAAATGGGGACCCACGGACAAGAGGGTCATTGCACGGAGAGATAGGAAAGACCTGGCCCGGCGGGAAACCTCCTTGCACTCCAGTATCCAAAAAGCCATGTTTACATACAGCACTGACCCGCTGCAGGATTTGGGAGGACCCATCTGCAGGGTGGGCTTCTGTGAAGACCTGGATTATTAGATGCAAATTAATCATCCTAATTCCTGGCCCTTACAGGACACCTCTTTTTTAAAGGCCCCAAAGAGCTCCACTGTTTACTGTTCCACACAAAATGCTGCTTTCTTTGAGAACACTGTGAGGCATAAATAGCCACAAAACCTATATAAAAAGAAAACATTTTAAATACAGTCGCTATCTCAAGTGCATTTTGGATGGGAAATGTGTTTGGTGGGAGAAATTGTTATCAGCTAGGCTTTCGCTTTTCTCCCTTTTTAAACCACCATAAAAACCCAGAGTAAGTTACCATGAAAAGCTATAATAATGCTAATTTTGCTCCCATTTCCTGGCTTTTTCCACTAGACTTGAGGCTCTTTAATATGACTTTAAAATTTTTTTTTCCCATTAATAATAGCCTTTCTTTTGGCCTCTGCTCTTTTGAAGTTGTATTATTATTTCCCTCTGTGACTGACGGTGGCATATTTGCTGTTTAAAATCAACTCCGAATGCATGAAAGTACATTCCCAAGGGCCATGCTGTCCTCCCTGAAGTTTAAAAGCTTCCCCAAAATGAGTGGGGATCCTGAATGGAAACATTTGGGGCTGCATGCCCTGAAATCTCCTTGGGCACGGGCAGGTCTAGAGCATAGGGGCACATCTCAATGAGGACGTGTGCATGTCTTTCGCTGATCGTAGTCCTGGCCACCACCCAGGCCCAAGTGGTGTCCACACATGTGGTCATCACCCACCATGGGCAGCAGTCTGCCCCACACTCCTGCCCCTGACCCCATTTCCCTTCTCCCAGCATGGGGACAGCTGCTTTTCCTCCAGAAGGGGCCTCTGAGGGTCCACAGATGTTGCATTGGAGTGTCAGGGAATCTGTGTCCTTGAGGGCTGGAGCTGAGAAACATGGGGAGCATCTGACTCAGAAGTGAGGATACGCCAACTCCCCAGGGCAACTTACGTTTGGTCCTGCTCCTCAGAGGCCCCAAAGGACCGTTACCTGTGCCTGAGACCCACCCCCAAATTGGGAAACAAGTTTGTGAACTTAAGAAACAACGTGTGCTTTGTGGAATAAATCTGTCTATCGAGTAAATGAGTGAATAAGTGAAAAATAAACTATTTGCATTGAGCCCCATCACAAACTTAAGAGGTAAACACTATCCCCATTTTACAGATGAGAAAACCAAGGATTGGAGAGGGTCAGCTCTTGGCACAATCAGAGAGCTGGCTCGTGGCAGAGCTAGGATTCAACTATTTCCCTTTGCCAAAGCCTGGGATGCTCTACTTCTCCTTCCAACCTTGTGTCTATCGGCCAAATTTGCACATCCAAGTCCACTTGATTTGGGGGCCATCGTGAAGTGGTTTTACAACTTGGCCACCAGGAAATGGAAATAGTCAAGTGGTATGGAGTAGTAAGAACTAACGCCTTCACATGCCATCACATCAGGGATTATGTCTCAACATATGAATCTTGGGGGACACAAACATTCAGTCCCCCTGTAGCTAGAGTGTGGGTCTGGAGGAGCAAATCAAACCTTCAGCACAGTACAAGGAATTCATTGATTGAGAGCCTCCTGCTATTAAAAAGACAAGACAAAACAAAACTTTGAAAACCTTTCCTCTGACCCATTCCCCTTATTTCACAGGTGAAGAAATTGAGGTAGATCATAGGGTCCTGGATGGATCCAAATTGCAGACCTGGAACACTAGCCACCTGATGGCTAATCCCGAATATGTCCTCAACAAGATCCTTCTAGCTTTTCCTTGTGGACATACTTCAGACTCACATGCTTCCCTAAGCATTGGTCTTCGCAACCACTTGCTGATTTTTTGTGACAGGTCTCTTAAATCACTTGCGATAACTCAAAGCCCAGCCAGCCCGATGCCTCTGAATTTATAGTCCCACTTAGTTACATCCACGAAGGGGGCTCTCCCAAGCCCTTCAAGCCCCCAAATTGATTTGGCACTCAAAGTCACTGTTATATTTTATACTGAGTCTCCTGAATCAGTTCATTAAATTTTAGCTGGAGCTATATAAAATCTTCTCCAGTGAAATTATTTGGCCATATTGTGGATGGTTTCTGCCATGATCTATCAATGCCACTAACTATCAGCAATAAAACAAAAATCCTCCTTCTTTGCTTTTCATTGTAATGAATTTTCTAAACTCAGATTGAACCTTGGAAGGCATTTTACTGGCTTTTTTAATTTTTAAAAGGTAGCACTTGGTATTTTCATAGGAAACATGCAAGACGGGTGGTGGCAAAGTTTGAATATTTCCTATGCTGGGGAGACTCGGGAAAGCTTGGCTTGGCTTTCTTGGGAGGAAAAGATGGACTTGGGGAAGGCTCATGGGCATCCAGATTGACTTAAGCGCCTGTGATTTAGTGCAGGTGAGGAGGATGGAGTTTGTTAAGTAAAGCCGAGGTGTGAAAACATGACTGAGATGATTTCAATGCATTAAGGTATTGATAAAGGGAAAAATATTGGCATATTACATCTAATGATTGCAAAAATATGTATTGTTGTCTTGCACAGGAACCTGGTTTCCAGATCAGCTTAGAAGCTCTTGAAACCGACTTGATAAAGCGTCACAACGTGGCTTATGTAGGGGGAACAGATGGTGTCACCAAGAGGAAACAATTTACAGTTCAGGGAGGAAAAGCTGTGAGTCCACGTGAGTACTTAGATAACCCGAATGATCACATATTAAAAACCTAAGTCTTAAAGTCTAAGAGTGCATCTGGCGTTAACATAAATGACAGTTTTTAGGCAAAATCTTAGGCTGATGCTGAAGCTGGAGTTCATATGAACTTGCCTAATAGGATAATGGAAGGGGAACTCCCATCCTCTACTCTGCAAAGTTGCCTCCTTGGCCAGGACTGTGGTTTGTTCGATAACCATTTAATATATGTGTTTGCTCCTCAGGGGAAAAGCCTTTAAGTTAATCAGCATTTTATCTTCTCACTATCTATACAGTGGGATATACAACATCATTTTAACCAATAGAAGGCAAGCACAAAGATTAAAAACCATTTGACCCAGCAATCCCCCTTCTGGGGATCTACCCAAAAGACTTGAAAACCTTAGTCCGCAAAGACTCATGTACCCCAAAGTTCATCGCAGTGCTGTTCACAGTGGCCAAAACATGGAAACAACCAAAGTGCCCCGCGACAGATGACTGGATAAAGAAGCTGTGGTACATACACACAATGGAGTATTACTCAGCTGTAAGAAAAGATGAAATATTGCCATTTGCAACAAAACGGATGGACCTGGAGATCATCATGCTTAGTGAAATAAGCCAGACAGAAAAAACAAGGAACTGTATGACCTCACTCATATGCGGAATATAAAACTAAAAGCAAAGAAAAAAAAGAAATGAACAAACAAATAACCCATGGACACAATCAATAGTTTAATGTTTATTTGGGGATGAGTGGTTTAGGGAGGGGAGAGAGGGGAGGGGGTGGGAGAGGAGGGAGGGGGAGCTAAATATAAGGTGATGGAAAGAGAAGTCACATTAGGTGGTGAACTTATTATACAGCAAGTTGACAATGCACTGTAGAATTGTATGCCTGAAACCTATGTCATCCTTGCTAACAGATGTCACCCCAATAAGTCTAACAATAAAAATGAATTTAAAAAAATAAATAAAACCAACCCCTTTAGAAAGCACCCTCCCTTTGTTGTAACATTTACATTACTTTTATAATTAAGGACAAAAGAAGAAAAGAAAAAGAAAACCCAAGACATTTTAATTCAAAAATGCTATGTTTGAATGACAGAAGATTTGAAATGAATAATTAAGTCCTCATTGCTCTGCAACCCAGCTTGAAGGACACGTACGGACACTGAGGGAAGAAGTATCCTCTTTCTCCTCCTGGTCACCAGTGGGTGTTGGCAACCCTTGGCGTTTCGTCGTTGTGAATGCACCCCTCCAATCTCTGCCTCTGTAGCACATGGCACTCTCCCTGTGTATCCCCGTGTCTCTTCCCTTCTTGGAAAGACACCAGTCAGCTTGGATTCAAGGCCCACCCTAATCTAGTAGGGCCTCATCTTCACTAACTACATGACTACTTCCTAATACGGCCATTCTCTGAGGTTCTGGGTGGACATGAACACTGTGGGAGAGGGAACCATGTTTAACTCAGGACGCCCACGAAATGTAAATTCTCAGGCCCCACCTTGGACCTATTGAGTCATAGACTTTGGGAGTGGAGCTCAGCAAGGCCTCCAGGGAATCTGAAGCCCTCCAAAGTGTGAGGACCAGTGTCCTAGAGCATTCAGTCCACACAGAAAATCCATGGAAAGTGACCCTTTTAAGGAGAAAGTGCTCATGAATGGGATCAGTGCACTTATAAAAGAGACCCCCAGAGAGCTGTCTTGTTCTCCTTCTGTGTGAGGACACAGCAAGAACATGGCCAGTCACAAACCACGTGGTGGGCTCTCACCAGACACCAAGTCTGCTGGCACCTTGACCTAGGACTTCCCAACCTCCACAACTAGAAGAAACAAATTTTTATTCTTTACAAGACACTCAGTCTAGAGTCTTTTGTATGCCCTGTTTTTACAATATTTTGTGATAGTAGCCTGAACAGACTAAGGCACTGTTTGTTTTTCTTCATGGCAATTATCTCAGTAAGAAATTACACACTTATTAGTTTATCTGTCCATTGTTTATTATCTGTCTCTCCCTCTGGAATATGAACCTTATGAGGAAGAGGACTTTGTCTTGTTCACCACATCATTTCCAGTGCTTGGAATAATCCCTGGCCTATTTTAGGACTCGATAAATATTTGTCAAATAAATTAAAATACCAAGAACCCTAACTGATGCACAAGCCTTACTTTTCTGCAGAAATCTTATCCATCTTCATGGAAATGTTTTTTTCTTTAAATCCCAACATCCGTTTATATTTGCCTACTAAACCTGAGCTTTCCATCTGGTTACTAGAAAAATGTCAGGCTTTTTGTTTTTTAATCTATAAAATACTTTGGGTCGAGATCTGCAGTGCACTTGAAGGTGACCTGGTCATTATAACCATTCACTGGTAGTGCAGAGCAATCCTGTGGGTAGGTCAAAGACAAAGCACCACTTAGTCCCCTGTCTTCTTAGGGCAGACTTCTAGCACTGCCAGCTCCTCCCATTTAAATACATGCCGGTCTGCACTTTTACCGAAGAACATGCAAGCAAAGGCTGATCGATCCCTATTAATTCCTCAGATCCCACCAATTTTTCCATCAGGACAACACGAGAGCAGACTTCCTCTTTATTAGTCATCCAAGAAGATCATTTTCTAGTATTTTGCCTCCCTGAGTCACTGGCCCTCACCATGCGTAAGACATTGGGGGCATTGCCAACTGGGGCATGCTTTCCCCCAAAATAGGTTTACTGCAATTTCCTTCACGGCCGTTTAGAACACAGCCTCATAGTTAGAGAGAAGCTCCTCTCCCAGATCATTGCTCTGATAGTTCTAAATGGGCTCGCGCAGTCCCATTTCTTCCTAAATGAACGGGGGTCTTTGTCTTTCTGCTTGTAGCGTGTGAGCTGGACCACTGGGTCCCTGACATTTCCCTGTCACAACCATTTTCCCTGGTGTTTTCAGGTATTCTGCCCCATACATTTCATTTGGAGAAGTCACGTTGCTAGGTTGTCATTTAATTTTTCTAAATTTAGTCTGTAGAAGGCTCATAACCAATGGAAGGGGATTACAACTTCACTAGAAATCCACATTTAAGCAAAGGCAAGTCCTCTCTGGGGACTCAGGATTTATTTACAGAGTTTGGGGACTTAAGTGAAGACCAAATAGATTTAGCAGCCACACTTCCCTATTGCAATTTAACAGTCTCTTAAGCACAAAATCAAACACAATGTAAATAAAGTGGCTGGAATGCTTTCTGAGTATCTTACCTTAACTTCTGCTGCCTCTGTCTTGCTATCCCCTAGATGTCCCCAAAGACCCCATTTTATCTTCTTGAAGACCTGTAGCTTTTTAAGGAGAAACAATCACATCTCCGAAAATGTTTCCTGGTACCTCTGGAGCCATTGGCAATGCTGAAAATAGAATTACTAGAAGATCTGATCTATTGACCATCTTGATTAGAAAAGGTAATAGTTGTGTGTAATCTCTTTCAGAAAACCTCTTATGTGCCCCAAACTATATTTGGCATTACAGTAAATAAAGGAATGAGTCAATTTTATACCTTAAAGTCTGCTAATAAGGAAGCTAAAAAGACAAGGCATAATATAGTAGAGTTATTCAGAACTGTGCTGAGGAAGTGAAGTGCTTATGCTAGAATCCTGTTGGAATATTTAGCTTTTCCGTGCCTCAGTTTCCTCACCTATAAGTTGGAGGTAGCTTCCTCTAAGGTTGTTATGGGGTTTTAAATGAGTTAACACATGTCAGTAGGAGAGTGGCATGAAGTAAGTGATTTCTATTTTATATAGATATGGATATGGATATGGATGTGAGTGTGTGTGTGTGTTCTTTATACAATGTAAAAGACACCTATTATAAGGGAGGGGCAACATGAGTGCTGTTAGAATTCAGAGGCAGGAGACATTGTTTGCAGCTGCAGGAAACCAGGGAGGCTTCCTGGAAAAGTGGCAAAGACAATAATGCTCACTAAATATTACATTTGCTTTGCCTACTTCCCAGCTTTTCCATCAGGGTCATGTGACAACTTCTGGCCAATGGGATGCACATGGAAGAACTTGGTTTATTTGGTCTTTCTTTTTCCCTTGCTGGGGAGAAAAGGCCACCCTTCCAGATGTTGCAGCTAAAAATGATAGAAAGGCCATAAGCCTGGGTACCTGAGTGTTGTTGTGGAGTAGAGACACCTTCTTTGACTCAAACACATGCCCAGAAGCCCTAAAATGGATATGCACCATGAGCAAAATAAAAACTTTTCATATGCTAAGCCATTGGGACTTTAGGCTTAACTTGTCACTGTAGTGTAACCTAACCTATCTTGACTAATATACAATTTTGTATACAATATAAAAATAACCAAGAATCATGATTTTGGTACTTTTCCCCAGAAATACTAAACCCTGTTATACTGGTGAAGGTAATCCTAGTTACTGTAACAAATATATGCAAAACTGTATAGTGGCTCAAACATGGTAGACATTTATTTCTTATAGAAAATCCCAGTATTCCTGATTGGTGGGTAACTTCTCCTCATGTGCTAATCCAAGGACCCTTTTTTGTGGCGTTGTATCTTCCAGATACAGTTTCCAAGGTTACCGTGCTAATGTGCATCAAGCTGGCAGAAGGGGAACGAGGACAGAGGGTCACACACAGAAATGTAACCGGCCAGGCCCTGAAGTGGTACAAATAGTTTCTGCTCACTTCCCACTGGCCAGAACCCAGTGACAGGCTTTCTTTTCACTGCAAAAGAGGCAGGTCCATGCCATTTACCTGGGTGTCCAGGGAGGTGAGGGAAGATGTTTGGGGAATAATAGTAGGCCCTGCCAGACCTGCTATTGTCCCCTTAAACACCTTTCTTCTTCATATGTGTCTATTAAAAGAACAAGTTAATAAACTTCTAGTTTCATGTTCTTTCCACAGACATCGATCGAACCCCTACTCTGTTCAAAGCATATGCTTGGTGGCTGGGGTGTCTGGGATACAGAGAAGAATGCAACAGAAAGCGTCCCTGGGGAGTTCATGATCTAGTAGAAGAAAAGAAAACCACGTATGCAAGTATATACACATGCATATAGGCGTCTAAGACAGACAATGACCAAAGCTCCAAGAAAGATTCCGGTAAGGCCTTTTGGAAGTCCAGGAGAGGAGTGGATGGAAGACCCTGTGATGGGAAGAGGGTGTTGTAGGCAAAGACAAGCAGAGGCACAGAGGTCGATAATCAGGGAGGCTTGATGGCAGGAAGTCAGAGATGCAATTTGACTGGAGTGAAGTGTGTAAGACGAAGAGAGAGCAGGTTCAAGTTGGAACCGTTTGTTGGGGCCCAGTACCCTCAAACGCTCCCTAATCCCATGCGAGGAAGGCTATTCAATGCCCTGTCTCCGCAGTTCTGATCTTTTCCCCTGTCTGTTTCTCAATAAGCAGGTAACCTGCTTCTTTTCGACTTCACATAATCATGAAGATGATTACGGACATGATGGTGGTGGTGGTGCCAATGATTAGGAGGGGGAAGAGATTTTGGAGATTTTCCTGATCCACCCAGAAGTCTTTCTGTCTCACTCCGAGAAGAACCCTTGAGATCATCATTCGGAGCTGCCCTGGGAGCCCACAGGAGAACAAGTGCGGGAGATCGTGGCTGCCTCGGAGAGCCAGCAGGGCAGGCCGCAGGACAACCAGTTTGGAACACGCGGGTCACCAAGCAGCACGTTTCGGCCAGCTCTGCGTGGGGCCAGACCCTGGGACCGGAGGTTGGGACGGGTGTTCCCCACCCCCAGCTTTTCCAGGAAGCACCGATAATTAAGAGTCAGAGAGCTATGCTAATAACGGTGCTTTTTTATTATTTAAATTAAGTAGGCAGACCACCTCAGTGCACAACACTCACAACCTGGCAGATAAGTTTAGCACGAATTCAAGTTCATTTCAGCTGACCATGAATGTCACCTCAAGAAAGAGCGTGTGTGGGTGGCCCAGCCCGTCAGGTGGAGTGTAACTTGCGTCTCTTGTTTTTCTCCTTCCTGACTTCCCAGACTCACTTCAGCTCCCGGACACATTAGCAATGACAGGAAAACACCTCCGCTCTGTGAAGAGCATGGAACGTCTGTATGGGTGTCCTGGAGCTGCCACAACAAAGTACTTCGGACTTGGTGGCTGAAAACAACAGCCATTTATTCTCCCACAGTTTTGGAAGAGCATTCAAAGCAGAAGGAACCATGGTTGCAAAGACTCCCGGGCGGCGTGGTTAGAGCAGACAGAGCAAGAATCAGGGCGGTGGGAGCTGAGATGAGACTTCCAGAAAGCACAGCAATGGTCAAGTTCACACACTGGCAGTGGTACGGAGTCAGCGGGTTAATTAAGAAAGTGAGAAAAATACACATACCATCCATTCTGTTGGAGTTCCTAGGCATCCTTCAAAACCATCTTGTGCCCACTCTCCCTGAATCTCCCTCTCCCCCTTCTGCACACCACCTCCTCCTGTGGGCACCTGCGCCATCTACACATAGTACTAATCTCAACCTCGTTTACGCCAAACCATACAACGTACATATTTCTAGAAAAGCACCTACCGTGTTGCTTTGGACACAGTAAACTCTGAATGATGTTTCTTCTTTTATCTCTTAAAATCTTTACCACAACCTTAGGAATTTCAACTGCAAATAAAATTTGAACTGAATTTTTAGAGAAGACCTAGTTTATGTGCAAAGACATAAAGATGTAATAGAATCCTCTCCAAGAGTTCTCTTGCTAATGCTAAATCATAGGGAGCAATACATTTCCTGACATTTTCAGACTCCCAGATCAGAGAAAGAATATGATTGAGTGGGGGAAAGGAGTCAGTGAGAGTTTTATAAAGATTCTTTGATTCCATCCTTTGCCAGACTATATCTTTATTCATGGGGCAAAAAGAAGGAAATCATGCAAAGTAAAATCACCTTCATGGACAGGCATGAGTGTATGTGCCTTGACTTTCGTTCAAGCCAAGTCTTAGCTATAGAAAATATATCTGTTCTGTATACAGGATCTAATGAACTATAAAGAACTCCAGGGGGATACAGGAAAATCTGTGTATTCATGAATATATGCAAATGTGTGAGGAGAGAGAGAGAGAGAGAGAGAGAGAGAGAGAGAGAGAGAGAGAGAGAGATTATTCAGGTATGCTGGATGGAAATGGGAGTGGTGGATTAAGGTAACATTAGGAAGTTTAATAGCTATTTGACTGCTTAGACAAATATAGAAGTGGTTTATAGAGAAGGATGTTATTATGTGGGTAGGGGGTTGTTTGTAAGCAGAGTAGTTCAGGCTAGGAGAAGGTTTTAACACCTGCTTTAATTAAACTTACAACAATTTTTATGAAGATTTACACTTATAGAAGTTTGAGTAGTTTTCTCAAGTTCCTTTCCTTTGCTTGTAGTTTGGAATTTTTCCATGTTTTTGGACGCAAATAAATGCAGCTGTTTGCTCTGTGAGAGCTATGAAAAACATATATTTATGTTGCATTTGTAATACAGAGAATGTTCAATTGAGACTGAATTGGCTTCTGCGTTACGTTTCAACTTTTTTATCTAATAACATAAGGTCCTTCATTCACGCAAATGATGCTATTGACTCATCAGCATGGTGGAGCAAAAGAACAGGGGTCTGGGCACAAAAACAACCGAGTTTCAGTTCTGCTTCGTCAGTAATGACCTTCCGGGATGTAGCAGATTTTATTTTCCAAGGATGGCCTCAAAAATCTTACATCCCCCAAACTCCTTTACAATGTGACCTTGACACTCTCCCATGAGATGGAAGGCTATGTCTCCTTCTCTGAAATCCAAACAGGCTTGTGACTTTCACGTAGCGAATGGAATGTGGCAGAAGTAACCATGCACGATTTCTGAGGTTAAATCATAAAAGGCCACAATTTCTCTGATCGCACAAACTCCTCTGAATTGTGACCTTGGTACTCCTCCCATCAACAGGTGGAGTCTGGGCGAATTTCTGACTCACTATGGAGTGGAAGTGATGTTAAATGACTCCCAAGGATAGATCATAAAAGGCATCAGAACAGCACCGTGTGAGAAATCACCACCCTGAGGCTGCCCTGCTGTCGGGAAGCAAGTCACGCAGACAGACCACATGTTGACACTCCTGTCAACAGTCTTAGAGTCCTCCCAGACCAGGTGTCAGGCATGAGAAAGGAAAACCCTTCAGGTGAGTCCAGCCCCAGCCACTGGGTCACTCTGCCTTTGAACCTCTCCAGCGAGACCCCAGGCCTCATGGAGCAACACACGCTGGACCTACTGCGCCTTTAGGAATTTATGAACACAGAACCCAGGAACATAATGACACGTTTTACACCACCAGGTTTGGGGTGGTGTGTCATGCAGCCATGTCACTGGAGTCCTGGACCTCACATTTGGAAGGTGAGAAATTTGGTCTGTATGATGTCCCAGATCCTTCTTTCAGCTACAAAAATGTGGAATCTGATCTTAATCACGTTGTGGCTTAAAGGTCTTTGGGTCGGACCGTTGGCTGTTTCCGCACCCAAATCTGTTTTATTTTTTACAGTCATATGGCCACCCGGCTAGAGAGTATATTTCCCAGGATCCTTTGCAGTGGTGTGTGACCATCGGACTGAGTTGGCACTAAGGGAATATGAGTGGAAGGGAAGGGGCACATGCCACTTCTGTCTCACTTATTTAGAAGGAAATTGCAGACCCTGGGCTTTTTTCACTTACTGCAAACCGGAGCGCACCTGGGCCACTAACTCATCTACAAACTTGCACTTGATATCAGTGTCCCAGGTGAGGGAAGAACCACAGCATGCAAGGAATCTAGGGGTCTGAATGGCCTTGTGAGCAGGGCTGCCCCACCAGCCCGTCATGGGAAGGAAAAATTAAATTCTTTCTTCCTCAAGCCACTGTATATTGGGGTCTCCGTTACTGAAGCTTCACTTCAATCCTAATACACCCTCCAAAGTCTCCCAGAACTTCCAGCTCCCTGAACATGGCCAAGGCTCTGGTTCTCCCTCCAGCCTGAACTCCTGTCACGTCGTTCCTACTCTCTGTGCTCAGGTTAAGCGGGTCTGCATGAGATTCTTTTGTTTTCATGCTGTTTTCTCTGCCTGGATGGCCCTCCTCAGCCCATCCTTTGACCCAGCTAACTTTTACACGTATTTCAGGTCTTGCTTTCAACGACACTTCATGTAGCAGTAGGTTCCTAATTCTACGCTCTCGCTGTGTCCTTGCATTTTCCCTTCATAGCCCTTATCACCTTGCTAATTCATCATTTGCATAACTTTGATAGCTGCTTCGTCTCTATGCTGTAGACATCATGGGGACAAGGCCCATGTCCTTTTTGTGTCTTGCTCTTTTCCTAGAACTTACACAGTGCCTGGCATATAGTAGGTACTTAAAGAGCATGTGTTGAATTTTATTGAGTGAACTTGCGAGAGAGCTGACCCAGACTTACAGTTTAGGCTTGTGGCCATGGAAGTAAGCAAAAGATGAACTTGCCCAAATAGTATCAACTTACAACGTTGGCGTCATAGTTATCATGTTTGCACATGGCTGAGCTCACCCCACTGACTGTGGGCCTCCTGAGTTTGCTCCTTATGGGCCATCTTGATATCATCAGGGACACTTCTGATAATAGAATCTCTCTCTTTAAAAAATTGGTTTATGGATGAAAAAGTCCCAAGTATATAGGATGCTGAGTTTAGCAGAATTTGTATGTAAATTGGTATTTTGCTGGTGATCAATCTTGTGCTAAAAATGGAAAATCAATAAAGAAAAAAGAGAGAGAGAGAGAGAGAATCTAAGGGGAAAAATAAGTTGTAGACATTTTTGGTCCAATGAGTTTCCAAGTCCGAGGACATTGCATCTGAGACCAAGGTTACTGTCTGCTTCAAAGGAGAGTGTGTGAGAAAACCAGACGACCATCTCGCACACACAGACTGAAGCTCCTGGTGAGACAGAAGTCCCAAAGGCAAGGCTTCCCATGGCACTTCCTGGGAAAGGCCTGTGCAGTGTCCCTTTGAGACTAAGAAAGGAGTCCCCACACACGACAAGCAGTTCCAGGATCTCTCCGAACTGCCGAAGGGGTAAGAGTTGACCTCAGCTGTCAGGCAGTGACTGCAGACATAGCAGTGAGCGAGCTGAACGACACTGGAACAGCAGGCAAAAGCATAAAAATGAGTAAAGCACACCTCATCTCAGTGCCTCCAACTGGCTATCAAAGTGGATGGGCACAGTAGAAAGGTCTGGGCTACGTCAGGGAAGGGCAAGTGTTGCTGAGTAGCCCCAGTGCGATGGAGCAGGGGAGCGGGGTGCCTTGGGAATGGGTAAGCACGCAGTGGGAACCTAGAGCTCCCAGAGGATGTATGTAGATGCTTAGTTAACGTCACTGTACAGAGATGAGGGAAGTCTCGTGGAAACCTGCCGCTATAGTTTGAATTGCAGTCCCCTCCCACCAAGTTTATGTGTTGAAATTCTAACCCCCAGGACTTCAGAATGTGACCTGGTTTGGAAAGAGGGTCACTGCCGATGTAATTAGTTAAGATGAGGTCATACTAGCACAGGGTGGGCCCCTAATCCAATATGACGGGTGTCCTTATGAAAATGAAGAATTTGGACACATTCTGACACACTCAGAAGGAAGACAGTGTGAAGTGACCTGGGGAGAAATGGCCATGTACAAGCCACTAGAGGAGCCTGGCACAGCTCCTTCCCTCACAGCCCTCAGAAGGAGCCACCACAGCCAATTTTGATTTCACCCTTCCGGCCTCCAGAGCTATGGGACAGAACCTTTCTGTTGTTTAAACTGCCCGGCCCGTGGCCCTTTGTTCTAGCAGCCCTGGCCAGCGGACGCAGTAGCATAGCACAATGGCAGAGTGCGTGGATCGGGGGACAGTCTGGTCCTGGTCTGCCTCTGGCTAGCTAAGTGACTTTGGTCAAGTCGTGTAAAACTCTGTAACCCATTCCCTGTTTGGAAAAACAAAAGTGCAGCTCGATGCCGTGTTCATTTAATTTTACATAAATATGCTCTTTGAAGCTGAAGCAAATCTGACTGGTTTTCAAAGTGAAAATAAAATATAAAAGTTGTTCTTGGAGTTATTTCTAAACAGAACTTGTTTCTAATCCTAATGTAACTGAAATGCATATGATGATCAGTATTTAATAACTTTTTTCACACGGAGGAATGCTATGTTTTCTAGGATTTGACATTTTCAGTGATTGAGTACATGGGGTGCCAAAAAATTATATACACACTTAAAGCAATGTTATCTATGTATTACTTTTTGAAGTTGAATTGAATTACAGTAGCAATGTGTAGCATGATGTTTGCTCAAAAGATGGCATTAATCAAATGAATGCTAGGGTCACCATGTGACAGGCAGGACAGTCAAAGAAAATGGCAGAAGCGTGGTTGTCATTCATGGAGTACAGTTTGAAATTCAAGAATGTTGTTTGAGTTTCCCCCACGTTCTCCTGACTTAACACCCCTTGACTTCTCCCTATGGGGGACCCTAAAGGATGGGGTGTACCACAGAAAACCGGCTACCCTGGCGGTACTTGTGGAAGAAACTGAAACAGCATGCGCAGTGATACAAGTGGGCACTTTGGTCAGCGCTGCTCAAGCAGTAGTTCGCCGTGATCAGAAGTGTCTGGAGGCTGATGGTCACCACTCTGAGCATCTCTTGTAACTGCAGAAGTCAAACATGACTTGTATTCATCCTTTGTTATTGGTATATATTGAGTATTAACAATTTTAATACCTTTTTTTCCTTCCTTAAAATGTGTATATATATATATATATATATATATATATATATATATATATATTTGGTACCCTCTGCATTTTGTAAATGGAAATATCATTACTAAACACAGAATGCTATACATGGAATGATGTAATTTGTTTCCAAAGACTATTGATGTACTAGAGTGATGGGAAAATAATGGTAAAAGCGAGATATTTCATGGCAAACTTTCGGAGTGAGGTCAGGACTGCAATCATGAGTTATCTCGGGATAAACGCTGCAGCCGCCAGCAGCACTGACGAGTATTCTCGGGGTCAGTGGGAAATGGGTTAAACTTCTCAGCTTCCTTTTCCCTCAAACATAGATATTCTGGAGTGATACTCAAAATATTTAACAGCCCACTAAAGAGGCTGCTGAAGCCATAAGCAGCCCCAGGAGAATGACTCTGGGTGCCTTAGTTCTTGGAGATTCATTTCGGTCTTGAAGGCTAGATGGGCACCAGGCATTTACCTGCTGAGGTGCCAGCAACACCTGCCATCAGGGCTCCATCTCGTCCTTTAGGGTCTGGTCAAATCAGGCCAAGAAGACACGTGGGGTGGGAGCCACTATGGAAGGACTGTTCAGGGCTCTCACATTAATGGGGTTCACTAGCAGTGCCCCCTGGTTCTCTCCTGGGCTGGGGTATTAATATTTAGTGGGGGAGAGGCATGCGGTAAGGGGCTCCTTTAAAGGGCACAGAGCAGCTGTTACGTACCAGCCTGTGTGGAAGTATTTTGATGTTTCATCAACCAGCAGGGCCTTCCTGACGTTTCCTGCTGAGAATCAGCTGGGACAATTGCAGATAGCTATGCGGTTTTGTGAAGACTGGACACGACGACATGTCAAGTGCTTAGGAAAGGACCTCGCACATGGCAGGTGCTCAATAAATGCTGTTGGATGTTATTACTGAGAATGGTGTTTAAATAGAGCTCAACAAACATGGATTAAGTGCCTACTGTGTGCCAGGCCCTGGCGCAGACATCAGGAATACGAAGGTGAATAAGCATAATCCCTGCCCTCAATGAGTTTGTGTTTAGCAGAGCCGAGACACTCTTTGCTACTGCCCTGCTTTTCGTGATGATGCAACACAGAGGGTCCTTCAGGATTTCAATTCCTGCCATTGTTGGCTCCACCTCCCTACCCACGCTCATACATTCCTCCTTTGCACATGGTTTGGCTTAAGTGATCACTGAACTGGTAAGTTCTAAAACAAACAAATAAACAAACATTTGTATTGAGGTCTGAATTCGAATGATTTTGATGCTATGCAGATAAAAAAAAATGCCAGGCTTGGTTAATATCTGCCTAGTAGTCTTTTTCCAAACAGGGCACCAAAGGTTAATTTGTGGTAAAAATCAGAATTAGCAATTGGTAGCCTGCTGCGGCAGCTTGTTTCCAAAGATGACGGCCATCAAATTCTCCCCTCCCTGTACGGACATGTCTCCATTCCATCTGCATCCACAGGTGGAGCTTCATGTTCTATCCTCTAGATTCTGGGCCAACTTGTGAGGCACTTTGACCGAAAGGACATGGTGGCAGTGATCTTTACCAATCCCAGGCTAGCCTTTAAGAGGACTGGCAACTTCCACTTTGCTGTGACCTGAATGTTTCTGTCCCCTCAAAATTCTTATGTTGAGATACTAACCTCACGGTCATGGTATTAGAAGGTGGAGCCTTTGGGAGGTGACTAGCCCATGAACGCTCTACCTGCATGACTTGCATTTATGTCCTTATCAAAGAGACCCCAGAGAACCTGCTCACCCCCTACACCATGTGAGGTCACAGTGAAGAGATAGCCCTCTGGCAGGTGGGCTCTCACCAGACACTGAATCGGCCTGCATCGTGACCTTGGACTTCCCAGCCTCCAGAACCGTAAGATATAAGTCTCTGTTGGCTTCAAGCCCCCCAGTTCATGGCATTTTGTTGTAGCAGCCTGAATGGACTGAGACACATTTCTCTTCCCTTGGACCTCCAGGACAGAGGGTCGGCTCTTAGCCTGGTTAGTAATAATAATCCCCATGGCCTAGCTCGGTGGAGAGGACAAGCTCCACAAATGTTTGTTGAGTGAATAAATGACCCTGTATGTTAAAGGACACCTTCCTTAAACTTTCTTAAATCGCTTTAAGATAATTTTTCCTGCCTCATGGGAACAGTGTTAATAACTAGCAACCATTGTGTCCCATGTGGGGCAATATGTGACTCTTTCCCCAAAGGTAGGCGACTCGGTGCAACAGCAGGGACACGATAAGCTCGTAAATACCCCAGCTGACAGTTTCTCTTTAGAAATCATGTTTACTTGCCGTGTTGCATTTCTGTGAGACAACGAAGAGAAATTTGCCCTTTGGTGACAGAATGAGGTCGAAGCATTATAATCGGTGTCACCAAGGGCTAACAGTTCTGCCCTGCCCGCCCCCCTCCGGATGAGCAGCTCACTGGCATTCTTGGAAGCGTTTGCCCAGCGCTGCCCACAGACCAAAGCTACGGGCTGTGACCAAACCCCTCTTTGTCTGCCCCGGGCCCAGGTAAACCACAGCAGCCCAGGGCCCCGCCCCGGACCCTGGAAGGGGTGGCAGCTCTGGTGGAAAGCAGGAGTGTTGGTCTCTAACAGGGATGAAGGGACAGTAAAACCCCTTGGCCTGGCTTTGTCTCTGGTGTCCTGAACCTCCTGTTTTATGCGAATTACAAGTTGCAGAATAAGGCCAGGCCCAGAGAGGCAACTCCCAAACTGTGAAAGGTTCTCTTGGCTGTCACGGTCACGACCAGATGGAGAGGCTGCGACCCACGGGAGAGGCACATCATTAGAGAAATGCCGTGACCTGGTATGGGGGCGGGGGGCAAGATAACAATCAGCCTCCAGTGTGACGAAGGACAGCCTAATGGACAACAAGTATTTTACCAGCTCTGGCCATTTACATGGAATGCCACCTTTGCACCCTCTCTAGCAAATTGTCTCCTTTGTTATGTTCTGTTTTGTTCTCCCCAAGCTCCGTTATTCTTTCATTGCAGAAGGAAAAACAAAACTTCCTTCACTTGACTAACAAATTCTGTGCACACAGTTCGTCCTAGATAATGTTAATTCTCTTTTTTCCCCTCCCCTGCCCATCTCTACCGGATAAAGAGTGTCCGCCCTCCCGCCCCATCCTAAGACAAAAAGCAGACAGGAGGACGATGTAGGTGATTCTATTTTAGATAATCATCAGTCTTTTTTCCCCCTTTTAATTAGCCTTCCAGAGCAACAGGGTCAGTCCCTCTCTTGGCCTGCAGGAGAGGCCAGTGGCCCCCAAGTCAGACGCTGCTATTTTCAGCTCCCCAAGTCCAGAGAGCGGTAACCTCGCCTAGCTGAGGGCCACGCAGCCAACCCGCCAGCAGCTCGGGCTTGCAGCCTCTCTACGTTTCCATTTCCATAAATTTACATCGAATTTGTGCTGAATCATACCCACCCCCCACCCGCCACCTCGCAGAAGAAATGAAATACATTATCAATAAGTACAACACATTTGAATAATCCGAGTGGCGAGTGACTGTCCCTGTCTCTTTTTCCTTTAACTCCTTCCTGCGGCCACGTCTCCGTCCACCAGCCCAGGTGGCCTTTCTCCCCACCCACCCCTGCGCCCAGCGTTCTGCACGTCTCTGCGCTGGGTCCCAGTTCTCTGCCTCTCCTCTCCTAGCTCCCCTCCTCTAGCAGAGGCCCTTCTCCGCGGCCATCTCGGTCCCTGCTCCCGGAACTCTTCCATCAGCAGAAGGAGCCGCCCCTCGGCCGCCCCTGGTCTCGGCCCCCAGCCCCACGACGCCCCAGCCCCACGACCCCCACGCCCGTGCCCCCGGGCCCGCCAGGCCTTCATCAGCCCCGCTCGGTCACTCTGAGCACCTGGCCCACGTTCAGCGGGGCGTGGAGCTGCCTTCCACCCCCTGCTGCCCCGCTGATTGGCAGCCCGCGGGGCCGGGGGAGCACGGGCCACTGATTGTTCGCCGCTGGGCAGGGAGGGCTTCGGGGAGGCAGAGAGGGGGCTCAGAAGCTCCGGGGCTGAGAGACAGAGGAGGCGCGGAGGCAGGGACGGAGCCAGGATCCCTCTGTCTGGTGGCTGGCTGCCGCCCTGATAGAAAAATGAATGGGGCCCTTTGCAGCGTGTCCCCAGGGAGGGGGAAGAGAGGAGGCCTATCTTTTACAGAATCGAGGCCACTGGCCCAGGGGACTCAGGTCTCAGGGCTCTGCAGGAGGCCCGACTGCAGTGCACACGGGGACCGCCGAGTCCTGCCCCTGGATAAAATCAAGGACAAAGGAAGGCATTTAGCAACCAGCCACGGGGACTCCTGGCAGGACCTGTCAAAAGAGCACCCCCTCCTCTGACAGGAGCAAGAATCAGGGACCTTGGCTCACACAGAGCTAATTAAAAAACATACATATATACCTCCCACTGTCAGCGACAGTCGTTCTGTGTGACTCCCTTTCTTCCCAGGCCCCTCAGACTGGGTTTCTTAACTCAGGCTGCAGACTGGGGAGAGGAGCGGCCATGCATAGGACCCCAGTTGTATAGTTCGGAGGGAAAAAATCTCTCCCGGAGATTGGCTTCGTTTGCTTTCATGAGAACTCTGACAGTTTTACTTGGGCAGCCAGAATTCAACAGAAAGAACTGTTGAGATGTGGCATCAAAAGCTTTTAGGTTAGGGTGTTCCCCGTGTGTCCGGGGGTTGCTGGGACTTGGCCAGAGTCCGTAGAAAACCTGTAACGAGAGACTCGGGTTTCTAACAAGTTCAAGTCTTCCTTTCTTTCCCAGTGTCTCTGGAGAGTTTGTTTTGTTTTCATCAGTATCTGCTGGTTCCATTTTAAGCTAGTTTGGAGTTTCCACATTCAAAACCCTCTCCAACTTTTGAAAGTGAGAAACATCACTCAAAAGCATCTACGCACTTTCTTCTAACACTATCGGTGCATATAAATAAATAAATAACACTGGCCCTGGGGCTATGAATCTATACGGAAAAATTGGGTCCCTGGAGGTTTTTCAGAGAGCTAAGGGGATGTGAAAATAGAGGCAAAAGCCAACATGTCAATCCTTAGTGCCAAGGTGGCAAATTTAAGACAAAAGCACCTGGTTTTTAAACTGGTCCTGTGCCATGGACTGTCAGATGTGACATTTAATGCACTGCTTTCGTCAGAGGTAAGGACAGTGGTCAGCAGTTTTATTTATTTATTCTCTTTTGAAAAAAGTTAACCACAACATAATGAGCTTTGTTTTTGTCAGTCTGGGCTGGTGTTGATGAGGTATCTAGAGGCCTTCTGGTAGAGGTGCCTAAAAGCTTAAATGGCTTTTAATTATTATTATTACTCAATGTCAGGCTACATAAATGAAAAGAGATAAAAAAGAATCGCTCGCAGCAACGTTGCCTTGGTTTGTGATTTCATCACATCTCTCAAGCGAAGCAGGTTCGCGCTGGCACATGGGGCATGAAACCTCTAAGGAAAACCCAGGTACCTGGAGATGCTGTTTCAATTGAGCTAGAAGTTTCTCCACATGCTGGGGAGGGAAGAAGCTAGCTGCTCTTTCATCGCCCCCTCCTCCAATTTTATTTTTAAATGGCTTAATAACTGGCTGACTTACTTCAGAGAAGGAAGGCAAATAAGAGAAATGGCGTCACACAGAGAGTTGTCCGAAAGGTACATGGCCTCTCATGTGAGATCCTTTGGCTCCCAACGGCTTGCTGATGGTCTGTCCTGCTGCCTGAAATACCAGTGAGGGCCCGCAAGGAGCAGCAGTACTGAAAGGCTCAGCTAAACATGGAAACCGGAAGGGGCAGAGTGCTTTCCCAACTGAATGCCAGCCGGGAGCAAGGTGCAGACCAGGAGGTGGCGGAAGGCAGATGGACCGAGCACTGTCTACTCTTAACAGTCTATTTCATCGGCAGGTCAGAATGAAACTAGATGGTTTGCCAAAGGGCAATAGATTGGCAGACAGTACCTTGCTTCTTAGCATGAGGCATTAGGGTGTTGGGAATAAGCACTTGGTGCTGAGTTAACCCTAGACATTCGGCTCAGGGATGGCCTTCTTTCCATTTCCCTGGATTAATGAGAGAGTGGATCATGTGGCCCAGCATGGTCCAAAGACCAGAAGTCTTAGCTGCATTCTAGCCCCTTCTTATTTCCTAAGCAAAACCTTGATGATAAGGTTTGCAAACCTTTCAGGTGCCAGGACAGGGACTGTGGTCTGCAACCCAGGATGAGTATATTATTTGTACACAACAGGCACAGAAGAAATGTGCTGACTAGTAGACTGGCTCCTTCTCATCGTCCCTGGCCTGCCAGAACCTATTGTAGAATCTTCTTTAGATGAGGGCTCAACAGGTCATGATGTCAGGAACTATTGCTTTTTAAGAGCTGCCCGGCAGAGTTCAGGCCATCCATGCTTTTTATCATAATGTCACCATTTGCAGCAGTTGTTTGTTGATATATGGCAAACCACCCCAAACATCAGTGGCTTAAAACAAGAACAGTTTATGTAGCATGTGATCTGTGGGTCAGCAAATTGGGCAAGGCTCAGCTGGGTAGTACTGCTGGTCTCAGCTAGGCTCATGCCTGCACCTGTGGCAGCTAGGGGCATCGATGGCCTCACATCTGTGGCAGCTGGCTGGTTCTTTCCCTCACCATCCAGCAAGTCTTTCTGGGCTTGTTTCTATGGTGGGGATCACAGGATCCCAAGAACATAAGCAATGAAAGCCTGGCTACACAAGTGCTTCACAAGCCTCTTTGTGGAGCATATTTGCAAACATTGCATTAGCCAAAGCAAGTTACATGGCTGAGCCAAGGGTCAACGTCACAGACAATGGCTGGGACACAGGCAGGAAATCATTGACGCCATTCTGCAAACAAGCTACCACGTCAGCAAAACAAGGCCAACAATAGAAGGCAATCCTTTCAACTCCCAGTGGTGATAGTCCACTTCTGGGTTTCCAAGATGCTGAAGGGGCCTCTTGGAGCCAGAAGTCCTAGTTGAGTTTCTGTTTCTCCACTTTTCAGGCCTCCGTTTTCCCATCTGATAAATGGGGATAACGTCCACCTCTTAGGGCTGATCCAGGATCAACAGGGGCTAAAAATAATAAATGATGGCTTAGGTTTCCACACCTGTAAAATGGGTCACAACGTCTTTTCAACCTACCTGTTCATCTCCACAGACAGCGTTTCTGCTCATATCAAAAGCTCACTATTGGTGGTGGTCCATGAGAAGATTTCAGGAAGATCACCTTGAATAACACTGACTCATGTGTGAGCTTCGCCTGCCCTCTGTCATTCTCCTTTGGTCCTTCCTCTTAGAGGATGTCTCAGTTTGATGCTGTGTCATTAGGACCTCTCCTGACACATTCTAAACATCACACTCAGAGCTTTTGGTCCTACTTAGAATTCAGTATCACTTTATTTTCAATTTTTACATTTGCTTTCTATTTATGACATCTGATAATTTAAGTAATAAATATAAGTTAACCTTAGTAGCTTGAAAAATAATGTTAAATATTTAACACGTGGTTCGTTTATTCATGCACTCAACATATCTTTGTAGAGCACCTACTATGTGCCACACCCTGTACCTACCGTTAATCAGAGATCACAGCAAAGTCCCCTGTCCGGGTGGGGCTTACATTCTGGTGGCAGGAGTCTGATGGCGTTCAAGGAAGGGCTACATTTGGGGAGTGCTTCTTGAGGAGGGCACACCGGTGCCCACCCTGCTCACCTCCCGCCCTCCAGAGCGATAATGCTGGGGTCAGGGGTTACTTCTGGGCTGAAACCCGGGCTGCCCCTTCCCTCCCTGGCACGGGCTGGAGGTGGAGGTCGGGGGTCCCGCGGAGCGCGGGGCGGGCCGGGCCTGGCCGGGCTGTGGCTGCGGCCGGGCAGCCACGGCTCCTCCTCCCCTTCCTCCCGCCGAGGCTGACGTTGAGTCAACAGCGCGGCAGCCGCAGGAGGCGGCGGCGCAGCGGCTCGAAGGCGCCGGGCCCTCCCGGGGCCCGGGTGGAGGCGACGGCGGCGGCGCGGGGGGGAGAGAGGATCGCGCGCGGAGGAGGGCGGCGTCCATGCAGCCCGCCCGCGCCTGCAGGAGAAGGCCATGAACAGCGACCGGACCGAGAGCGACTGGCAGGGGCTGGTGAGCGAGGTGAGGCCGAGGCGCAGGCCCGGCGGGAGGGGCCGGGCCCAGCGGCCACCAGCCCCGGGCCCGCGCCCCCGGGTGGCCGAACCGGGGCAGGGACGCGCGGGGGACGCGCACCGGTGGCCGCGGCGCGCCGCCACCGCGCGACCCACTAGGTGCGCCATTTCTCCCGCACTTTCCAGTGTATCCTGGTGCCACTTTCCCCCACGCCATCTGCCATCTGGTGCCAGCCGTTGGGGAGGGGCCTTCCCTCCTGCAGCGCTTGGCCCTGGATTGGAGCCAGAAGCCCGGGGATCCGGGAGAGGTCCCACCTGCCTTCCCGGTTACCACTGTTTTGGAGCCAAGCGATTGGATGCCCAGTGCTGAAGCGGAAAGGTGGTGCCAGGAAATCCGGGCCAGGTGCAATGATCTGAGCTGGAGGCTGGGGTGGGGGAGGTCCGGGTCCTCGGTAGCCTTCGTTCATTCACTTATTCAAGTCAATTAACACGTGTTTACTGCAGGCCTACTGTGTGTCAGGTGGTGGGCCATTTATTACATCAAAGGAGCGACACACAGGTGCTGAAGTCACTCCATTGTGGAAGCAGCGAACACCATGGCCCCCTCACTATTTGGCTGTAGACACCCCTGTGGTCTGATTTTGGACTCCTCTGCGGTTCCTTCTTCAGTCCATCCTCAGAGTTTTGGGGGCTGGTGGGGGCTGCCTGCCTGACTTGTCCAGGTGACAGGGAGGGCTGATAACCTCCGTCTGGCAGGCGAGTTGCCTGTCCTGGCTTGCTGCCATTTGTGAGGGCAGTGACCCACGTTGCCTGGCCATGCTGACCATTCCCTACAAAGCCTCTCTTCTCTCCTCCTGAAAATTATCAGCCACCCGCCGAGGCCCCGTGGGGCTTCTTTTCTGTTGTTCCTGTGCACACATGCAGGGTGCAGTGCTGGGCTCTCTTTGTTCGCATATGGGGTGTTGGAAGGGAAACCCTGTACCGACTTGCTCTTGGAGTCATTTTCTGGACCTCCAGGTCAGTCGGATCACAGTATTACATCTAATGTTCAGTGTGCACAGCATTGTATTTCTGAAGAGGAATGAGATGTCACAGCTTCTCCCCTAGCTTAGTTTGTTTACTCCTGGTCTAGAAGTTGAAATCTCCTAACCGCACAGTATTAAGGTACATTGTATTACAGCCTGTCCCCATCTCCTCTAACTGTCAGGCTTTATGTCAAGAGACAGAGCCATCCTCTGGACATCTTTCCTCTTGGCCCATCAAGAATCATACTGAGCAGTCACAGAGGCTGGGGGGGTTCTTCATAGAAGTCCACTGTTGGACTCTGAAATACCAGCAGAATATTTACTATGCCAACAAATACTTAACAGTGCCTATTAGGGGTCAGGTTCATTGCTAGGCCCTTGGGGTTCAGTGGTGAAAAAGGGAGAACCCTTTCTGCCCTCAAAGGAGTCCTGCAACAGAAGGCATAGTTTGAGAGGGGAGTCACACTAACACTAAGCGAATCCTGAAGAATGGAACGTGAAGGACGGAAAACCAAAGGAAGGCGGTGCACTGCATTGTAAGCTGGCTCTGTGCTTTATTTGTCCCTTGGTTCCAAAGGCCGACACGCTGAGCACCATATGCAGCAGGGGCTCCAAAAACTGCTTGTGGAATAAGTCGGCATCCTGAGGTGGGTCTTTCCAGAAGGGCTCTCTTGCCTATCCCAGCTGCGTTTCTCCAGAGTCGTACTTTCTTGCCTTCCACCGGCATTCATTAACGACCTAGGAGGTGGAAGGGCACACAGCGAGGGGCTGCGGTTTGTGAAAATGAATGCGGCGTGCTTTCTGCCTTCACGACAGCCAAGAGCTGTTTCCTGAGTCCATCTTTGATGTCAAGCGGGTTCCAGCCCTCATTCTCATTGCGGTGCAGGGTGGGAACTGTTTCTTACCTGACAGATAAGGAGGCTGCGTCTCAGGCCGGCTCAGGAACGTGCTCTGAGCCTCATAGCTGGAGCGGGCAGAGTCGGACCCTGGCCTGTCTGACTGCGGAGCCTGGGATCTTTAGGCCGTACTTTATATTTTAATCATCAGCTCATCTGGCTGTATCCTCTACTAGACAGCAGGGTCTCCAAGGGTGCGCCCCATGGCTTCTTCATTTTTGAATCCTCAGGAACTGGATGAAGTGTTTCTCAGAATGTGATCCACAGGCCACCTGCATCAGAGTCATTTTGAGAGCTAAGAGTGCAAAGAGTCACTTTGCGTTTTGTGGGGAATGCATGGGATGCTGGGTCTTTCCCCAAATCGATTGTAGTGGATTGAAATCTCCCCCATCCCACGGAGAACCCCCTTTCCCCGCACCGTTGTGAATGTGAGCTTATTTGGAAATAGGATCTTTGCAAATATAATTCAGTTAGGAATCTCAGGATGAGATCATCCTGGATTTGGAGTGGACCCAAAAGCTAATGACTTTTAAGAGAAGTAGAGATAGATTTGAGACACAGAGATCCAAGGGAGAAGACTATGGGAAGTCCAAGACACAAGAGGAAGGGCATGCACATGTAAAGATGGCGGCAGAAACGGGAGTTACGCGGCAATAAGCCGAGGAATGCCGAGGGTTGCCAGCAGTGACCGGAAGCCGGGAGAGGCCTGGACCACATCTGCTTTAAAGTCTCCAGAAGAAACTAGTCCTACTGCCACCTTGATTTTGGACTTCTTGCCTTCACAACTGTGAAGGAATACATTTCTGAGTTTTAAGCCACCCAGTTTGTGGTAATTTGTTATGGCAGCCACGGGAAATGAATACACCTAGGGTAGAAAAGTGCCTGGGTGGGGGCGTGTAGCCCCAAATTTGCCTTTTGCACAAACTGAGCTACGCAGGTGAGTCCCCTGCTCACTCAGGTTTAGCAAGCCAGCTGTGGACTGAGCCTGGTGTGAAGAATGAGCTGGTGCTCTTCCCAGTAGGATTCAAGGGAGAGTGTGGTCAGTGGCCAGTGGGGTTTCCACATGATTTTGGAAGCCACCAGAAGGAACTGGGGGAGATGTCCCCAGACGTCTGACCTGGCCAAATTGGCTTTTTGGCACGCTCATATCTATTTCTGCAGAAGGTCCTGGTTCTACCTCCCACCCTGGATCCATACCCCATTGCCTTTTCTGCCCAGAGTCCTGTGCTCTCTCTCATGCAATCAGTTTGCGTCCTTGGCTGGCCTCTAGGCAGCAGTTTTCATTTACAACGATCCTACGGAGATCAGTTTTATTTTCATATTTTTAGTGTAACAAGCTGAAATTACCGCCTCCTCTCAGGCCCTGAAGTAAACACGGCCATGCATGTGAAAGAAGCATGGCTAGTGTGCTGGTGTGGAAATGAAATGTCTGGGGAGGGGGAGATGTTCTTCTTATCACCACCTGAGGTGGTCTTTCAAAATCAGGGGGAAGTGTTAAAATGCAGCTGTGCGGACAATCAATAACTTATTATTTCCAAGATAAAAGTCTTGGTCATCTCTCAGACTAGTGCCCTTTGATAAAGCATGCCCAGTTCGATCTCAGTATTTGAATTTTGGTAAGTTAATTATATTGCAATCAGTATTCCTTGAGTGTGTTGTATACAGTGGCTGTGAGGCATATAGAAGATGGTTAATCCTGGACCTCTACCCAAAGTAGAGCTGCTGACCTTTGGAAGAGAGAGGTTGAAGAGGCGGATAGTCCAGCCCTGTGGTTAAGGGCACAGCTTTGGGTCTTGGTTGTTGACTGAGATCTGGGGGTGACTCTTGGCTCTACCTCTTTCTTGATGCAAATGATCACAAACCCAACCCAAGTAGTTTAGCTCAGGGGGAATTTATTGGCTGATGTTGCAGGTTGAATTGTGTCCCCAAAAAGATAGGTTCAACTCCTAACCCCCTGTATTTGTGAATGTGACCTTATTTGGGTGAAGTCATTAGAGTGGGCTCCTACTCTAGTGACCAGTGTCCTTATAATAAGAAGAGGGACATTCAGACACGTAGATAAGCAGTGTGATGTCATAGAAACGAAGGCCACATGATGACAGAGGCAGAGATTGGAGTTGCGCAGCTGGAAGCCAAGGAATGCCAAAGATTGTGGGCCACTATCAGAAACCAGCAAGGGGCAAGGAAGGGTCCTCCCCCACAGCCTTCCTAGGGAGCATGGCCCTGCTGACACCTTGACTTTGCACTTCCAACTCCCAAGTATATCAGAGAATTAACTTTAGTTGTTTTAAGACACCGGTTTATGGCAGCCCTGGCAAATTAATCAGCTGCCATGACTAATAATTCCGGGATAGGGGTGACTTTGGGCACAGCTGGACGCAGCACTCATGCAGGTGCTTTCCCTCCCTCTTTGGGCCTGCTTGCTCCCTGCTTTCAGTCTCAGCCTCCCATCATCTCAAGTTCACGTCTAGAGGGGAATCCAGAAACTTCTGTGGTAGATCCCATAAGAGCCCAGGAGTCATTCTATTTGGACCCGCTTAGGTCACTCATGTGCCCTGGATTGGGAAGGTGGAATAGAATGAGTCCAATTGACCCTGGATGTGTGGCTTGAACATGGTGGCGCTGGTTATGATGGAAGGTCGGGAGCGACCAGGTTGGGTGAGAATGAATTCTGTTTGGAACTCTGCATTGTTCACAGTTTCCTGGGAGCACTTGAACTCTTATGAGGCGAGCTTCGTGCTTCCTGGGAACGTTTTTGATGAGCAGCTGTCTTTATAGAGGCAGGCTAATTTCAGAGTCAGTTTATTAAAATTAGCATGTGGGGGCAAGTGAGCACAACTGCTATTTTTAACTAATGGGATTCATGTTCTCTCCTGTGCAGGGAAATTCGCATATGTGCTTCTAAAACGGACAATTTCTACTCCTATTATGTTAAAAAAATTAATTTACTGACTTTCACATGGAATAAAATAATTGGCTGAAGATTAGAAGAGGACTTTGGCTAAGTCCCTGAATGCAAACGGCCAGAGCGAATGACAATTCTCACTCACCCCTGAACCCGTCCTGGGCTGTGGGCACCCCATGGCAGGGGCTGTGCTTCGTGGAGAGCCTGCATCTCTCTTTGGCCCGTCAGGTCAAAGGGCGCCAGTGGTAGGGGATGCCTGCTCCCCAAGGAACAGAAACCTTTGGTTGATATTTTTATTTTGAAATCTTTTCCATTTTCATTTCATCTCTTCTAGTCAACTCAGTTTCCAGTATCTTATGCTATTTTATTGTAACGTATCTTAATTATGTTCAGGGTATCAGATCTTGAAGCCAGTCTACTCTGTATGCAACTAACCTATTGAGCTACCTTAAAGAACAAAAACTTGTCACCAGGTTCTCTTCCTCTGAAGCCTTCCGTGGCTCCTCATTACTGCTGTTCAAGGCCCTCCTCAAGGTGGCCCTGACCTTTCTAGCCTGATGTCTCAGTGCTGTCCTCATAAATTGGCTGCTCCAGCCAAACTCGTGTGTCATGCATTCTGGCTTCTACCTTACTGTCACACCCTGACCTCCTAGAATGGGCCTTCCATTTCTTCCCTGGCCACAGCCTTTATAATCCTTCAACATGGAAGAGAAGCCCACATCCCCCATAAAATCATCCACGACTACCTACCTGTGCTTTGAGGGAGCCCTTTGTCCGATTGTCTTATGTACGAGGTGTGATAAAAAAATATGGCGAATGTTTAAGTTAAAAAAATTTTTATTACAGTAAAAGACAATGCCATGCATCCCCCTTAAAATACTCCCTTTGCTTTGAACACACTTACCCCATCATTCTTGCTACTTTCTGAAGCGGTTCTGGTTCTCTTTGGTGAGTGTCTTTACTTGCGCTGTCATGGCTACCTCGATGCCCTGAATCAATTCAAAATGTTTACCTTTTATTTTGACTTTGGGGAAGTGCCAGCAGTCACATGGTGCCAGATGTGGTGAATAAGGCGGATGAGGACACACCATAGTGTTTCTATTTGGCAGAAATTGCCATACCAGAAGCGATGTGTGCCCTGAATCAATTCAGGACATTAAGGCAGCCATGACAGCACAACTACAGACGCTCACGAATGAGGACTTCCAGAACTGCCTGAGGCATCTCTAAGCCTTTGCTTATCTCCTGCTTTGAGGCCCAGCTCAGATGTCATTGGGCCTCAAGAGATTGGGAAATGGCTAGTGCATTTCTGTTGGGAAAATGGTGTGGGGATTGTTGACAGAATAAGAAGGCAAGGTAATGGGGTTCCTGAGTATAGGGGACCCTCAGCGAGGTGGGTGGCACCAGTGTCTAGCACAATGCCAGGCACAAGATGCTTGGCAAGTACTTGTGGAAGGAAGGGAGGGAGGGGGGAAGGGAGGGAATAGAGAGAAGGAAAGAAGGAAGGAAAGACAATTCACCTTGCCATTTGCAATATTTTGTGCCCTACGTCCAGCCCCTCCCCCAGGTAGATCCCAGCTGTGACAGAGCTGGGAGTGAGTGTCCACATGGCCCCAGCACATGACCAGTGTCCTGGCCAGCTTCCTGGCTCAGATGGCAGTGAGTTTAGTAAGTCATCCAGCTCTAGCATTGGGTAGCTACGTGGTCTTGGGCAAACCTGACTCCTCCGAACAGACCTCAGTTTCTCTGGACTTGATACGGTGAGGGTAATAGGTTCTGCTTTGTGTCTCTCGTTTATGATGAGGAGAAAGTGAGACGGTATGAATCTGTTTTAAAGTCCCCAACCCTCTGCAGCCGAGGTGGTGGCCCTGTCCTTGCCTGGGCTTTAGGAAAGCCCTCCCCAGGCCTTCAGAGATGCTCCTGCAGAGAGAGGTGATGTGTCAGCTGCCAGCTGTCACAATGATGCCATTGAAAATTCGTATTGATGGGGCACAGATTGACGTATCTGCTTGCTCTGCCATCTGCAGACCCCACGACCAAGGCCAATATTGGAGGTGGCAGGGATGGGACTCCCTTTTTTGAGCCATGTCCAATTTGCTTTTTCATTTGCTCCAGCCCGGTGAGTGCTGTCAGGGTCGGTCTGTAACCTTTTCTTCTTTCTAGCAGTCTCAGCGTTGCCAGACCTTCCAGCAGTCCGTAGCTCCTCAATCAATTCCTGAGCACATGCCAGCGACACCGCCTCTTTCGTACCCCCCGTATTTACCTTCCGACTTTGCACCCCTCTTACTGTCCCCCGTTTGTACCTCTCTCTGGTCTTCAGAACCATCTGCTGACCGCGCTACTTGCCTCCTATGTTGGGGTCTGGAATAAGTCCTATTAAGCGGACGGCAGGGCTCAGGGAAAGATACAGCATTTGCTTGCCAAGAAGTGACAGTCCCCGCTCCCCCCGGCCCCACCTCCCCCACCCCAGATTCTTGCAGGTGCCTGCAGCAGCCACCAGCAGCCACCAGCAGCCTCCAGCAGCCACCAGCAGCCTCCAGCAGCCACCAGCAGCCTCCAGCAGCCTCCAGCAGCCACCAGCAGCCGCCAGCTTCCCGGCTTCCTGCGTCTCCTTCCCCCTGTCACCAGCCCAGCCCGCGCCTGGGAGCCGAGCTCCGCTCCTGACCCTTCCTGCTCGAACACCTCCATAGCTCCGACTGGTGCTCCCTGTGGTTCAGACTGTGTTGTCATTCGAGACCCTCTTCCTTTCATCCACACCAAACGTTCCGGCCTCGTGTCGCGTTTCCCCTGTCCACACGTCCTTGCGCCTCCATGCGCCTGACTGGGCCCTCTGCCTGGAGCGCTGCTTCTGTCCCTCCTCTTCTGAGGCTCGGCAGTGGCCCCCTTTGCCCCTACCCGAAAGCCCCCTTGCCTTCTGCGATCCCCCAGCATGTCAGCACACCTCCGTGACCGGTGTCCCCTTCCCGCCTGACGCTGGCATTGCTTCTGTGCCAGTGTTGCCTCTGGCCGGCGGTGACTCAGAGCAGGGAAGGGCCACTTCACCTGTGCACCGCCTGCTGTGCCCGGCGCACGGCCCTGTGTGCAGTGAACATGTTTAAAAGAGACGACAGACCTATTGGGCTCCCAGTCAACACTTGAATTGAAAAACTACTGAATTAAAACAAGGACATTCTTTTTTTTTTTTTTTTTTTTTTTTTTGTCAGAACACTATTCTCACCTGTTTCCTTCCCCAAAGTCCTCTTACATCCATTCGATCTCAGTTTCAAAATGTAGATTGTGATCTTTTAAAGGTAGTAACTCAAATCTCCTTTTACCTAGCCCCAAGGATGGACGAGTTTACTAGCCGTCAGTGCCTCCCCCACCTTTCTTTTCTTTCCTTCCTTTCTTCCAAACTGGAATTTTATGTATCGGACACATTGCTCGAAAAGAGTCAGGCAGAGCTGTGGGCGGGGAATCGTCTGGTTAGAAAAAGTTACTTTCTACAACGGCTCTGACCTGGGGTACGGTGTGTCTGAACACACGCCAACCTTCAGCTCTGCTCCGAACTAGAATTTAAGCTTGCTCCAGGGGTGTCTGCCACCCACGGTTGACTCTCATGCAAAGAAATGGTATAATTTCTTTGGCTCCAATGGTCATCTTTTCGTCACAGGAAATGATCAAAATAACTCCTTACATGTATCTTTTCTTCCACTAATATTTAAGAGGATTTACTATGTCTCAGGCACTTTGCTAAAAGTTGGCGTGCAAAGTCCAACAGGATGTTGTCGCCGTCCTCTGCATTCCCTAATCTAATCCTTATACCAACCTTGTCAGTCAGAATGACCAGCGGGCAGGGCCTTCACTTTATAGGCAAAGGAAACTGAAACTCAGAGCCCTGCTTTGTGGTCCTTGGGTGAGAAGTCGGAGTGTGGGGTGAGGCCTCTTACCTTCAAATTGGGGGTTTTTCCCACTAGAAGCCTGGGGTTCTGCCCACTCGTGCCATCTAGCTCTAAACCCGAGAGCTTGAACTGAAAAGGAGACTTTTGGGGTCCGAGTCTAGATTCCTGCCCAGATTTCAACATGGGCACATATGATTTCCGGAGACCAGCAAATGTGACCCTCCCTTGAAGGACTGTCAGGACAGAGCTCTGCTGCTGTGGGCTAAAGACAGGTGTGGCAGGTGCGAGAGCGTCTGACGATGCCCAGGGCGCACCCCCCGGCCACACCTGCATCACCCCAGCAGTTCCTTAGGGAGCTGTGGCGGCCCTGCTTGTGATGGACTGACTCTGTGAATGAGGAGCGTTTGGGACAAAGGATGAGTAGCGTTTGGGTCGTGGCAGATGGAACTTTAAGTGTCCGAGTCATAGGAATTCACTGCACCTCCTAAATTTAGAAAATATGGAAACATTTGCTGTTAACATTTTAGTGTGTGAGCTTCCAGACGTTTTCCCATGCCTTTATTTCTAAAACTGACTTTATAGCGTATGCTGCTTTATTCTTTCATTTGTACGAAGTGGCGTGCACGCACACCGTCAATGCTCGGTGTGTTTTCACATGTTTACACACCTGTGTCACCACCGCCCAGATCAGGGTACAGAACATTCCCAGGTTCCCAGAAGGCTCTGCATGTCCTGTCCCAGTCAAGGCCCTCTCCCAGTAACCCTTATCCCTGACGTCTGTCACTGTATGCTGTTTTTACAATTTGGTTTTTTTCCCATTCAGCAGTAAATCGTGAATCGCTTCCCGGTCACTAACTCATGACCATTGTCATCCTAATCGGCAGTCATCACGGCAGCGTAGGATTCCACAGTACTGACAGACCATAATTTGTCGGGCTTGGAGCCTCTGTCCTAGAAATACTGGTTGTATTGTTCCCCACGATCAGAGAGCCCGGGTTCGGAGCGCCCCGGTGGTGCAGTGGCTTAAGGCTTCCGTGCTGTCAGCGCTGTGGCCTGGGTTCGATTCCCAGCCAGGGAGCTACCCACATAAAAAAACAAAAAAAAGGTTAGTTCTCCTGGTAACCAACCCAGAATTAAAAAAAAAAAAGGAAGGAAGAAAGAAAGAAAGTCCGGTGTCTGACGTCAGGGGCTCTGTGGAGCTGTAGAACGGGCTGCAGGCCAGGGACTTGGGGATCTGCCCGTGGTGTGTTTGCGTGGCCTGCTTGTCCCTTCCCTGGCTGGCTCGTGGCCTTGAGCGCACGTGTGTGGCACCGAACGTCCTACTGACGGAGCGCTGGAAAGGGCACCTCGCTTCCTAGCACGGGGTGCAGAGGTTTTTGCAGGGGAGCAAATTGCAGGCTGCTGGTTCATCTCATTCCTCAACTGCTTTTAAAAGAAATCATGTTTAAGAGAGGAGAGAAATTCGCCAGACAGCTGAAACAGTCGGCTTTAGAGAGACATTCTTGTCAAAGGACATCGGCCGGCTAGGGAAAGAGCTATTTTGGTCCCTGGACTCATCCATGAAGACACTGACATGGAGAAAACTCCCCTGGTCTCCCAGAAACACCGACCGCCCCGAGGCTGAGGGTTAAGTCTTCATCGTGCGGGTATTAGCCACGCGCACGCGGGAGCTCTCCGGGAGCTCGCCCTCTCCCCGCTCAGCTCTGGCTGTCTTACGACCACTGTTACTACGACCACTACTTTGATTGCTCCTCCTCCTCCTCTTAGGATCATTATAATACCAATGGCAGGAAAGTTATTCTTTTATTTTGCCACTTATTAAGCGCTTGTGTGCCAGGGACAACATGAAGCATTTTTATTTTTTCATGTAATGTTCAGTTCTGACACGTATTTGAAGGAAAAAGAAAACATTTTATTGAGCTGTTTTAATGTACCATGTCCTGTGCTGGTTGCTTTCTGTATGCAATTTCATGTATTCTGCAGAGCAGCCTTGGGAGGCAGTGAGAGTGACCACCGCTTTACAGCTCTGGTCAATACAGCTAAGAGACGATAAGTAAGCGTAAGGCAATATGCGACTAATGCAGGAGCTGGGATTTAAACTCCATGTTTTTCGGATTCCAAAGCTAGTATTTTTCCCACTCTATCACAGCCTCACTGAATGAATGTATGATTGAATGAATGAATGAATCAAACAACCAACCTGGTACAGTGAAATACTCATTTTTAGGAAGTGTATATTTTGAATTATGGAGCCAAAATGAAAATATCCTTTCATTTAAACTCTATTTGATACCTTGATATGCTACTTATACACTTTGTGTGGTGTGCATCCAATGTCACCTGTCAGTGGTGACATAGTTTCCAAATATGAACTCAGTTATATACCTTGAATTAGAAGGTGCCATATTTCATTATCAGTTGTTTGAATATATTGGTATATTATTTAGGATTAATTTTAATGTAATACCAGAAAGAATGGTGGTTTAAATATGCTAGAATTATCTATATTTCTCTCTCAAGAACAGGAACTTTGGAGGTAGGCAGGTTAGGGCCGTTATGGGTGGCTCACAGTTCGTCAGGGATCCAGGCACCTTTGGTTTCTCTGATCTGCCACTCCATTCCAAGATTGTAGCTGTCAACATGAAAAAAACTGTGCCCTCCCCCTTAAGGAAACTTCCCAAAAGTCTCATAGGACACCTCCGCTTCCATCTTATTGGCCAGCACTTTCTACGTATGTAAGGGATCATAGAAGTACCTACCTCATAGGGTCTCATTGTGTGTCAAGTGCCCAGAGCAGTGCTTGAGACATAGGAAATGGTAGAGGAGGGTCTGCCATCTTTGTTTTGACCGATGCGTCCATGATCATAGCTGGAACCTGGGTCCATCAGACTTGGTGAGACTTTCCCCAGGACTTGCTGTAACTACTTTAGTCTTTGTGCCATTCCACACAATGTGGATGGCAACCATTGCTGACGAATCCATGAAGATGGTGAAGATGATGAAGGTGATGATGATGATGATGATAATGATGAAACCTCAGGAAATGCCAGTTACATGCCAGTTACTGGGCTAAATACCTTGTTTCATGATCTCCTTGAGTCTTCTCACAAACCCTATGAAGCAGAGATATAATCACAGTCATCATTTTACAGATCACGGCCCTTTGGCTCAGCAGGAGATGGATTAATTTGCTCAAGGTCATTCAACTAGAGGTGCTAGGGCAGGGATTGAAACTCAGGAAAGTCAGACGGGTCTTACTTGGGCTCTCCATGGCTCTCCACCTCATTTGAGTTCTCTCTGCCTCTGAAATTCCATTTCCTTTTGGAGTGGTCGGCCTGATCACATCTTCAGCAATTCGCCTTGATGCTCCTATCTGTAGTGATCCTGATTACCACTGAATTTTCTTCACTAAAAGAGAAATGCCCAAACCTTGACATTACCTGCATCAGTTGATGTCTGTGTGCCCTTCTCCAAGGAATTTTTTAAGTGCCAGGTCTTAATTCCATACTTGAAGAAGAGTAAAATGGGGCAACCTATTTTACTGTCATTGGAATGCTGTCCTGATGGACAATGATGACGGAGGTGGTGGTGGCGGCGGTCAAAATTGGCTGTCAAGGAAGAAAAGGAAAATTAGGCCCAACATTGTCTTGTGGTCCGTTGGTGGTGTGTAGCTGATGAGGATTTTGCCATCTTCCTTGAAAGCCTTAATTAACTTGGCCCCCCACCCACCCACCCCCACCCCGGAGGCTTTTGCTAACGTAATCAACCAACTCATTTGCAGTTATCAGTCAGAGAAACAGACCTGGACAGTATCCCCACCTTAAAAAGTGTTTACAGTTTAATCCGTCCTCTGAAGTCTACAGTGATTCGAATCCCCAGGATCGCACACCCACATGTGCTCCAGGATGAATCGCCACCTCACCAGGCTGTGGGGCGAGGTCTGAACTGACAGTTCTCATTGCGGAAAATTTCTCACTAATCAGGGCTGCCTGGAGTTGGTAAGTAAGAATGCCAAAGATGAAGTGCAGGAGTAGATGAACAGTGTTCAGAAAAATATGAGCAAGGTGTAGAGAGAGAAGGGAAAAACCAGCTCTCAGACGCAAGCTTCCGCTGGGGAGACATTCATCCCGGAAGTGAAAGGTGAGCCCAAGTGGTCCTTTAGCGACGACGAGGTGGTTCATGTCCGGAGAGAACCGCTGGAGGAGCTGTAATGACCCTGATTGATTAGCGTCTGGGCATATGGTGGCGAGGGGTCTAGCTACTTGGAGAATTAAAGAGTGATGGATTTGCATGGTTGATTTCAAGATCTCTAGTCTGCAGATGACTGCCTTTGGGGGCGAATGGGATGGACCCGCCTCCTTGCTTTGGAGTACCTGCCCCTGACTCGAGTATCGGAGAGGTGGGAGCCACGGAGAATTCCCACAAATGTCCGGCTTGAGTTGAAGCTTCGTCTTGAGCACTCCGGCCCTCTCACGGAGCAGGTCACCCCAGCAGGGAGACTCGATGTTTCAGAAAGGCAAAGTCTGCCGGCAATCTCAGGAATGGGGGTTGTTTTTTTCTTGGAGTAGGACCGACGCGGTTCTTTTCAGTGCTGTGATAATTAGTAAGATGGGTGCCTTTAGAATTTGTTGATTGCTTTTTTCTTCTCTCCTTTTTTTTATTTTTACATGCATTCTCTTGTAGAATCCTTAGACTCTTCTGTGAGAGAGGCAGGGCACAGTGGCAGAAAGGGCATGGGGTAAGCCTGGGTTCAAATTCCACCCCACTTACAAGCCACATGAATTTTTTAAAAACCTTTTAGAGCCTCAGTTTCCTCATCTGTGTAAGAGAATAATAACATTGACCTTTGGGAAGGTGATAAAGTTTATTGATTTATTGATTTATACATGTGAAATGCTGAATTATCTTTGGGCACCAAACAGCCTCCAGAAATGATGATGGTTGCTCATATCATCTTTTATAGAAGCGAAGAGGGGGTGAGTGACTTCCCATGGCCCAATGGCAGGTGAAACCCCCATTTTTCTCTAAATCCCAGGTGCCACAGTAACGATGCCTTAGTCTCTCTGTCTCCTGAATACCTTTTGTTAACAGACGGCTGAGGAATCAATTCTGGTTTGGCAAGTGCCTCTCCCCGCCCCGTGCACAGAGTGGAACCTGGTTATAGGTCCCCTCTGCCTCGTGGTGTTTGGGGGCGGATCTGAGAGGTTCAGAGCTGATAGATGTGCAAGAAGCTGCTGTAGCTCATTTGCAGTGGGGATTTTAGGGTCTTTTTATAATTTCCTTTGGAAACAAGGGGAAGATGAGCCACAGCTGTTTGATAGCTTTTAAAGGCAGTTTGACCTAAAGTTGTCCATGCCTTGCTGGCTCATTCCTGCAGTCCAGCCCACAAGACAAGCCCTCTGCAACTGAATCAGATGATCGCGTAACGAAGTACACAGAGAATCTGTCACAACATGCTGTGTGAGACTGTTATGTAACATGCCATTGCGTAAGTGAGGATCGGTGTGTGGGCTGTCACCTGTATCCCTGTATCCCAGGTCCCTGGCAACCTGGATGGAGAAGTGAGAGCCTCAGGTGCTGGGGTAATTTTAGTGTCGCATCCCGAACACCTGATCTCTGTACCAAACCGAACTCACATGCCCACCACCAGCATCTTGGTCCGAGGCAAGGTCGGACCCGCCTGGCAATGGGGAGACAGCACACTCTCTCTAGACAAGCAGTGATGTTTAAAACCATGCGTTCAGTTCCCAGCCAGGGAACTACCCAAACAACAACAGCAGCAACAAACATATGCTCTCACCAGTGAATGAGAGGGGCTTCCTAGCCCATTTATGGCCAAAGAGCAGGAAAGCCAAGCTTTCCCCCTTACGCTTCCTCCTCATCTTTTAGGCCACTCTTTGTAGCGTCGAGGCTGAGAAGATGGGGAGAGGGAGAACAGGAGGAATAACAGGCGTGAAAGGATTGAAATAGCATTCAGGCAAACCTTCCTTATTCCAAAACTTCAGTTAACCAGGACTGTCAGTGAGTTCCACATACCCCCCAGCTACTCTAGTTCACATTATAAACTCTTCCAATTACCTGAAATCTCACTTACCTTAAACTTGAGCACATCCCCTGTGGCGTTCAAATCATCAAAGTTTGCCTGTCGAAAGAAATAGTGGAGAGGGGAAAGCACCGGGGTGAGTCTGAGAAAGACAGATCTTTAAAAAAAAAATGATCGTAGAGAATGGCGTTAGAATCGTTAAGTTACCAACTTGAAATGGCTGCCGTGTTACCTAAAAATCACAGGGGTGAGCACAGGGTTGGATACGGGTTGTGGACGTGCGCAGGAACCTGTACGACTGGGGACTGGGGCGTAGGCTCCGTCGGAAGGCTCTGGCGCGTTGTGGGACGTGCGTGGGGCTGCCACGGGCTGGAGGACTTGAGTAAGATGCACGTCAGCACGTGGGTAGCGGCCCGTGGCTTTTGATGCCCTGGACGCCCACGCTCGGCCTGGCGAGGTTCAGCCCCCGCGGATCTCCCGGGACATTCCTGTTCGCCTATCAGGACTGGTGAGTCTGCAGGACTTTAAAAAATGAAGGTGGTGAATTGAGTACCTGCGTGTGCGATGTAGGAAAGGCTCATTTTGAAGCGATGAAAATGAGGTTAAGTACAAATGCCTTTTTGATAACCCTGTAGGAGCTGTCCTGTGACCTCTCCGTACACGTGGAGTTTATGCTGGATGTTTTCCCCTTAAGCATGATGTTAAAATGGGATTTAGAGATTAAGTTTAATAATAAATCAATGGCTATCTTACTAAAATTATACATTACAAATTTAATATATAAAAGGCACACACACACACACACACACACACACACAGAGTACAGCAGAAGTAACGAGTAACGCCTGGACTTAGGTTATGATTTTATTATAGAACCATAACCGTACATGCTTATGATTTTGTAATAAAAGATTTAGTATAGATTACCAGCTCATAAAAAGGGGTGTTATTTGTGCTAGACCCTATGTGTGTGTGTGATTCTGTTTTCATCCTGGTGATAACTAAAATTCATTAATGGCCCAAATATGTAATGATCACTCACTCTGGGTCAGGAGCTGTGCTTGGCTCTGGAGATGCCAGGTGAATGACCCTGGCAGCAAAGAGACCTCAGGCTGCGGGGGACAGCCAGCCAGGCAGGTGGCTGTGATGCAGTGTGCGTGGTCTGTCTAATCAAGGTGTTCCCAGAATGCCACGCGGCTACCAAGAATCAGCTCTTATTCTGCCCACGGAGTGGCAGAGGACTTCTCAGGCAGGGACTTGTGTGCTGGGTCCCGGACAGGACAAGGAAAGGCAGAGGTGAGGGAGAGCAAGTGCGGAGCGAGCAAGGACTAACAGCAGCAAGGTGGGTGGAGAAAGTCAGAGAGGTGGACTGCGGCCACGTATTGAAGGGCTCTTGTTTGCCAGTCTCCTTATGGGGACGTTTTAAAAGAAGAGTGGCAGGACCTGATTTGTGGTTTTCAAAGGGACCGGATGAGACAGGTAGGGAGACAAGAGGGGGTTGTCCTGTTGTCCTGGCTGGAGATGCCTGTAGGGGTTCCGGGAATGAAGGGAGTGGCTTATTTCAGGTTGCAGGAGTTATGTTGATTGTTGGGTCCTGTTTACCTGGAGCTGTTTATTGGCTGAGGAAGGAGGTATTACTGGATGGGGGAGGGGAGGAAGAGGGTGGTAACAGAGTAGAAAGTAGAGCGGGGCCAGAGGAGGAAGTACCCCTAAGAGTGAGCCTGCAATTGAGAAGTTGCTAAATTACGAGGAATGCCTGAAAAAACCCCAGCCATAAATGCCTCTATTTTTCACATGACGTGGCTGCATACTTTCTGGACAGCCCTCCTAGTCCTGAACATGAACCCTTCGGCCACATGTGTTTGTCCTCACACCGAGAAACCTTTCAGGATTAGCAGGCCACGTTCTTGGACGAGAGCTGGCCTGATCCCATCAGTAGGCGTCCCCAGGGACCAGGAGTCGTCGTCTGACGCAGAGGGTCACTTGGCAGAGAGGTCCCTTTCCTCACATGCCACGGCTCTGTCTCTTTTAGCAGTTGTATGGTTGTAAAGCCACCCAAATGGTAATGCAGTATGTCAGATAGTCATTTAATTATTACGGTCTTCCTTGTAGCAATTATGACTTACTTTACGGCCGAGCGCGGGTAGATAAAAGCCGCTCGGCAGTGAAGATCGTGGATTCGGCTTCTTACGGTGAAAGCACGAGGCTACCTTCATGGTCCTGCGAGCGGGCCTGAATTAACAGCCACAAGTGAGTTACGAGCTCTGCTTTAAAAATGTAATTGAAATGCAATTCAAAAGAAACCTGTTTTCGAGAGGCTAATAAAAATATGTCATGATATCTAGTATACATGCCAAAAACTGGGTATCTTTTATCAAGTTTATTCCATTTGTGTGACCCTGATTACCCAGTCTACTTGGTGTGTGGTTTTTTCCCTTCTCCAGTGGGTGCACCCCACAGCAGCCGTACACTTCCCTACTGTCTCTGTGCTTCTATGTATGTTCAACAGAGGCTCCGAGGTTAATTAAAATAAAAGGAATTGTTATGAAATCCACACGATTTCTTTCTCAACCTTTATTCATGGACCTCTAGAGGGGAAGCTTGAGCATGGCTGAGAAATGAGCTCAATGGGCTGGATCTACCTAGGCTACTGTGGTGAGCTTTCATTGTTTTCTCACTTCTGAGCATTCATTTCTCTTTCTCAACTGCACCCCAGTTGGGCGCTGTTACCACTGGTGTCATGGGGAGGGATAGATCGGAGAGACACCATCTGGGTGTTATGTCCCCCTCCAGGCAGGGGATGTCACATGATCTGCTGGAGGCCAGACGGAGATGCCCTTGAGCAGAGAGACAAAGAGAATGAACCATGGTGGAGTTCAGTTCTACCCCACTGGGTGGCTCTGACCTGACCTTTCATCACTGAGACCTGGTAGTTCCTGGTCCTGCCTGCGGTCTCCATGGTCACCTCACTGTCTTCCTGTTTCTGAGTCTACTTCTCTGTCCTCCTGCCTATTCTGAGAGTGCCAATATCCTTCCAATATATTTCTGTGTTACTGTTGCTTACAACCCAAGGACCCTGATATATTCAGGAAGCAGTCTGGCTCTGTGCTCATTACCTTTGTGATGAAGGATAAAGTGACCACTTTGAGCTTTGGTGTCCTCATCTCTCAGATGGGGCCAGTCATACGACCCGTGTCAGACAGTGGCCATATAGATTGAATATGCTGTTTCAAGGAGAGCATTGAGCACAATTTGGAAAATGGTAATATTCACTAAATAGTGGCTGCTGCTCTCACTATTATAGTCAAATAAAGGTCTTCTTGTCTATTATGGTTCCAAGTTGTGCCTGGCATATAGTAAACATTCAAAAAATACTGATTTTTTTTCTCCTTCCCCTCTCCTGAAAATAAACCCAAACCCTTCTTTTCTGGGGTTAGAGAGGAGAGCCAATATCTCTGGTCCCTATGCTGCACGTGAACTTGACAAGCAGAATGACATCTTGACTAAAGAGTGAAAAGAGAGGCATAAGAAGAACCAATGAGTATCTGTTGGCATCACCTGAGTGACCAGAAAGTGGGACATTTTTCTGTGGTTTGCCCTGCTCAGCTCAGCCCCTTGGGGTGTGGCTGGGTGACCAGGTGACCCACTTGCCCACTGCTGTGATTGGGTACCAGCTGCTGTGGCTGAGGTTAACCCCAGGAGTGCATCTCGTTGCCTATTGTGTAAGACAAGGTGGTTAAGAGACCCCACATTAAGAGATAGCAAAGCCTGTATGTTCTTGGTAGGCCTGACAGATCAGATCAAACCACAGGATCCAGAGGTGTGTGTGCAAACTGGGGGGCCTGAACCCAACCACTTCCCCTCCTCGTGTGCAGCCTCCGTTCGGGTTCAGGTCCAGCTGACGGGACGGACAGCAGTCACGGCCCTTGGGGCTCCTGCCCGCTGGAGGAGTGAAATCTGAACGCCTCGGCAGTGCATCCAGGCCCCTTCTGACCCGGCCCCCATCCGTCTCCTTCCCGCTTCGTCTTGCTCCCACCCTTCGCGGAAGCCAGCCCAGCGCTGCCTTCCCTGGCCCGACTGCATGTCTTCCAGCGTCTCACCTTTGTGCTTTGCTGTGGCTGTCCCCCTTCCACGAGGACTGTTTCCTCATCCCCGCTGCCCGTCACCACCTCCCTTATCCCCAAACAGACCGAACCCTTCTACCTGGGCTTCAGGGTCCCTTTCAAGCGTTCACACCTTCTTCCAGCTCCTTCTTTGCCAGCTGAGTATCCTGGTGATACAAAGAGTAGTAACAACGATTCCCATACATGCAGCACTTCCTGTTGTCAATGTTTTACGTGTACTCATTCTCACACCAGCTACCATTTAATAGGTGGGGAAACTGAGGCTCAGAGAGGCTAAGCGATTGATCAATAGCTAGCAAGTAGCAAAGCCAAAATTTGCACTCAGATGTCCTAGCTCCTTGTGCCATGCTGTCAACTTTTACTGTCACCTGCTTTTCTCTGTGTCCTGGGAGCTTTGTATCTCTTTATAGCATTTAGCACACTCTACTTAGTAACTCTTAGTGAATGATGACCAGGCTAGTGATCATCTATTTTATTATAATAATTGTTATTACTATAAAAAAGCCCTAGGCACCATTCTGTGTTGATAGGCATTCCTAGCAGGAACGGGCACCTTAATTTGGTAGTGTGGAAAGAGCTGAACTGGGGGTGAGCAGAACTCGCAGTGCAGTTTTCGGCTCTGGGTCCTACCTGCCAGCCCTGGATAACTCAGTTCGCCATTCTGAGTCCTGATTTTCTCATCTGTGGAATGAGGGGCCTGGCTTAGATGATTCCCACAGTCTTCACAAGTTGTGAGTTTGAGAATCTGTAAAATGGGCACAATACCACATGTTTCATGGTATGTTGAGGCTATAATGAGATAACGCATGAAGCTTTCCCATTCGTTAGGCATACGAGGTCGGACAATTAATTTCGCAAACTCATTCCAGAAAAAGTGCAACACACCTCATTGCTGAGTATCACTATGGTCCCCTTTGAAGTACTCCCCTCGGGAAGCTGTGCACTGATGCCAGCTCCTAGTCCACCCTTCAGAGCAGTTTGGAACTCTTTCTGTACAAACAACTCGGTAAGGTGCCATAACCTTGCCCAGTTGTTTATACACCTTACCGAGTTGTTTGTTCAATGCTGCCAACATCAGTGCGTGGTGGCAAGTTCACGAACTTAGTAGGCAGAAGCAGGAGAGCAGGGCCACAGTCCGATCAAGAGATGATGGCGGCATGAATGAGGGTGGCCATGGTGGAAGTTGGGGGGAGGAATATTCAAATGCAATGTCTTGTGAAGGTAGCGCCCATGGGATGCGCTGACGAATTCAATGAGGGCTGGGAGAAAGGCAGAGTCAGGGATGAAGCCAAGGTTTTTATGGAAAACCAAATGTGGTTTTGTACCATTTCCCAAGAGGGAAGATTCAGGGAAGGGCAGATTCGAGGGGACATCCAGGTTTCAGTTTGACTGCCTCTCACATGTTCCGAGGTAAAGAGTTGGTCATCAGAAGTGCCAGTGACGGGGCTGAGCTGGTGGGGTCAAATGACACGGAGATGACAGTGAAGGCCACTGGACTGAATAAGATCACCTTGTTGGCAGTGGGGTGCAGGGATGGGATTCGAGTTAGCCAAGAGCACGGGGCCGGGGCCTGAGTCAGGACCTCCACTGCTGTGTGTGCAAGTGCTCTTGGAGAACTGAAGTCTCATCCCTGCAAGTCAGCTGGCGGGGACCCTGTGCGGAGCGCACAAGCCGGCACTCAGCCAGCCAGGAGGCCGGGGATCCGGAGCGGGCTGATCGCTGAGCAGACCCGTGGGGCTCCTTGCACCTGTTGTCGTGGAGGAGGGTTGGAGAGGCCCCAGGGAGGCCTCCCCCCTTCCAAACAGGGCCTCGGAGTCCTGTGACTTAAAATGCACTGCTTCCGGTTACTCCATTTTCTCTAAGAGCGTCTTGTTGAAGGTTTGCTTTGACTTGAGAGGTAGTACGTGGGTCTGCTGATCATTGTTTCGGTGCCGGTGTTGATAGTATAAAAAGAGACTGGAATCTGTAGTCACAAGTCCCACTTTGAGTGGACACGTTCTTAGCTACGTGGCTCTGGGAAAGACAATTCATCTCGGGTATTTTGTCCATAAAAATGGGAAAAAGTGTTTGTCCTACTGGTCATGTAGTGTTGACTATCAAATGAGAGTGCCCGTGACAGTGTTTTGTAAGCTTTATATGCTATAAAAATGATGCCTTTAATTTTGAAAACGTTTACAAAACCAAGCTTTACCATAGCACCTTTGCTCCCAAGCTGACTGACCTCGGTGAGGTAGGCGGGGCAAGCTAATTCCTCAGAGCTGAACCGCAGCGCCCAGGAACCGCTCGTTATCGCCCTTCCACAGTGGCCTTTATTCAGGTGCCTTTGACACCAATCTTCGCTCAGAACTCATCGTGAGCAGCATCTCCTGTGTGCAGCTTCCCCGCTGCCCGGCACCCACCCCTAAGCCCCACTCTGGTTTCTCTTGGTAGCTTTCACTAAATATTTGTTGAATTAACGAATGAGTATGTAGAGTGGCTTATGATAGGACAACAGTTTTCAAACTTTTGAAACGACAGTCCACAAGAAATGTGCAAACATAGACACGTACGCGTCCTTATTCCCACAGACGTATTCCAAGAGGAAAATCCCATGGGACAATACTTTACTGGTTGAGAGGCATGCTGATATTCTCTGTTCTAGTCTGTATCTTTTTATTTTTATTATTATTTATTTTATTTTTAAGAAAATGAGGATTGCAGCTGAATTGATTTTACTACCTGGACTAATGTATCGTGACCCACGATTTGGAGAACACTGTTATGGGACATGCTGGCAGCTGGGAACCTTGTTTTTTTTGCAATTGGGCAAGTTACTTGGGTTATCTGTGAGGTTTATCCCAGCCCCAGCATTCATGCTAATTCTAAGGAATAAAAAAATTTAGGGAAGCCGTGGGAATAGGCAATTCAGCATTATGGCAGCTTGAGCATTTACTGCATGTAACGTGGTTTTAGTTTCTCTTGGCCTCCATGAGGAAATCGAAATCTAATAAATGCTTAGGCTTGGGGCACTTACTGTTTGAGAACGATTTGATTTTTGTCACACATGTGTCATCAAAACTATGTAGAGATTTGCAAGGGTGACTTTCACATAAACATCAGGCTCCCTTTTCACAATCCTTCTGCTCCAGATGTTTTAGATGCTGGAGGTTCTGGCATCTGAAGGGAAACGAGGTGAGCGGTGAGGTACTGTGCTTTGTGCTTTGTGCTTTGTGAGGTACTGTGCTTTGTGCATTGTCCCCAATACAGGCGTGGCCCCAGCCAGTCATCAAACGCATTTGTTTGTCTTCACAAATGTGTGAATATTCACACTCAGAGGCGTGAAAGACCGTAGATGACCTCAGCTGAGGTCATGAACGGACTATGATCATGTTTGTGGTTTTTAGAACTTTCGGGGTTTCAGAAAAACCCGTAAGGGACTGTGGAAGTAAGGGACTGTGCTGGTATCCTGTTTTTCCTCCTCAGAACAACAGGACCATTTATCCCTCTAGGACACCAATGCCAGGTTCAGTGCCTAACACAGAGCAGGCACCCACAACACATTTGTTGACCGAAGGACCAAGCCAACGACAGATTGGAGCAAACTCCTGTTAGGACCAAGCCGCTTTGGAGGAAACAGCTCTCCAGCTCTTTTCAGGGGCCCTCCGGTTTCACCCCACTTCTTAGAAGTGGATGGGCAGCGGGGAGAGGTGCCAGTGGATTCTTTTGGTGCGCCTGAGGTGAGAAGAGGCGGGCCCACGAGTCTTAGAGGGGACTGGGTGACGAGATAAAGCTTGTACCCGTTTGTTCTGTGTCTAAAAATATCCAAACACAAAATCACCCTTTCTTAGCTTTCTTGTGCTAGAAATACCAGCACCACGTGGTCGCCGACTCCTGGAATGTTCTGATTTTCTTGTAGGGGTGAGGGGGTGCATGGAGTGCTCAGTTTATGACGAATTGGGGTTTCCTGGGCTTGGCTCTACAAAGGTCTGGGTTCGAATTCTGGCTCTGCCAATCCCTTGGCACACTACAGAAACTCTTTAAGCATCACTTCTCATTTTCAGGAAATGAACACGATGCTAACACAGCAACCTCACCGTGTCTGGTGAGGATTAAAGGCAAGGGTACATGGAAAGCATTTGTCCCCAAACTTTCTTTTGTTGTTGTTCCTGGTAACAGCGATGATGTTGATCCTCCTCAGCATTGTGGTGACTCAGCAAAAGCAAAGAGCAGGAGCAATATAACCCCCACCAGTCTCCTACCCTCTCATTCTGCAGGATAGACTGTTCGTCAGGATGGATCAAGTTATGCTCTGATAACAAATACCACCTCCCTGCCCACTCCATGTCTCTGAAACTTAACACGACAAAAGTTTGTTTCTTGATCATGCAAATTTCTCCGTGGACCCAAACGACTCTCCAGGGCAGTTGTGTGCTGTGTTGGGTCCATACTGCAGGCTGTTTTGTTCTTATGGTACCTCATAGCAACACACGCTTCCACAATTGTTGCAGCAGGAGAGGAGACGGCTCAGCAATTCTTACCTTGATTCTGAAGTGACACATGTCCCTTCCAGTCCCATTTTATTGACTTGAATCAAGTTCTAGGGCTCTGCTTCACTCCGAAGCAGTGAGACAGGACAGACCCACCATGTGCCTGGAAGGCTGGGAAGACGGCAAACACTGGAGAGAGGCGCTGGTGGCCCCCGTATCGACATTGAGCCTTTTCCCACTCTGCCCTCATACGCTGCTGTTGCAAACACAGCGTCGGCACCGCTTCCGACCGGCTGGCTGTCCTGAAGCCCTTGCTATATCGATTCTGGAACTGCCCCTGTCACAGACAGTCTCTGGCAATCACTGAGCTGGCTTTGTCCTAGACAAGGCAGAGGAAGCAATTTCTGGGTTCTTAAAGTGGATCATACCCCCTGGTCTGGAGCCCCTCACCCTCATTCTCCCTGACACCCTTCACATTGGATGAAGTAGTAAAATGGAGCGTTCCTCAAGTTGGAGGGCACCCTAGGAACCCCCTCATCTTCCAAGTATAGAAACTGAGGCCCAGGCAGTGTGTGTGTGTTTTGTCGCTTGTGATCTGTGGCATTCCCAGGGCCCCGACAGTTCCCTGTTAGACCTGCCCCTGCCCGGTGGTTTTCTGTGGCACACCTCCTCTGGCACCTACACTGACTCATCCTCCTGGAGGAGCCGAAATGTCCCACGCACAGCGACTTGGCCGGTCTGGCTTTCTGTTCTGTATTGGTCCCTTCTAAGGCGTAGGAGCAAATCCACGAAGTTGCTGGCTCTTGAGAGCTCCAACAGGAGGATGTCTAGGAGCTTGTTCTTCCCTTCCAGTTTTTTGTTTGTTTCTTTGTTTTGTTGTTGTTATTGTCATTTTCCAATTTTGGGGATAGGGCATGGGACATTTTAGCAGCTGCCATCACAGGGGCAAAGCTATCACCATTCTATGATGCTGGTGAGAAATTCCGTCCCATTCCCCAGCACTCCCACTGAGCACAGGACCCCCAGAGTTTCCTCTCGTTATTACAGTGAGTCTGCGTGTACAGGGTCTTGGCCAGATGCAGTAAAATCTAGTCAGTGCTTGTACTTGCTTAGAACCCCACTGTGCTGCAAAGGGTGCCACAGACATCTCCAGAATGACTGGGAGTGTCCCTTGGCCTTGAACTTGTGGGTGGCCAAGACCTCTCAGTCCTCCCAGGCTGTTGTAGCTGGTTCTAACTTCTGAGTCATTACAAAGCTGGAGGCCTCCAGGGCCTGGGTTGTCTGCATAGATGTAGTGAGAACCCCTGTGCTGTGTGCTAACAATGCACACCCCTAGGCCTGCCACCGGAGACTCGGGTTCAGTGGGCCTGGGCCAGGGCCCAGGAATCTGCATTTTCACAAGCATCCCAGGGTGATGGGGAGCAGTCCTTTCCAGACCTCCTTGCTGATGCAGTCACACCAGGGGAGGCCACTGTGCCTGTTTCCTGCCAGGTACCTTAGACCCAAGGGGAGGGCATCCTATTACTGCATCTCACAGCTTCTGAGGCCCCACTTGGACCATGCCTTGTGAGAGAATCGGCTCCTCTCTTGGACCGCAAGTGATTGCAGGGCCAATACGTGGCAGCCCTTGCCTGTTCCCTTTCAGTAGCCCAGATGTTGCAGCTAATCTTTCCTGCTGCACCTTGCGGTGTTCCCACGAGATGGGAAGACACTGAGTATCTTTGGGGCCTCAGATTAGGATCTGATAAATTGAAGGGACAAAGGTGGTGGTCTTGGTGCCACCAATACTAACAACAGTGACAGCGGAGCTGCTGATTACAGGCGAAGAACTGAAGGCACAAGGGCAGATCTGTTCAATTGTGTGTAAATGGTATTTTTTTCCTGTGAAATCTCAATACCTCCCCTAGGACATCGCAGTTGAGGTTTCTGAGCCACTCTCCTTTGATATTTACTGGTTGGGGACTTTACTCTTGAGAAATCACTGTGGCAACAGAACCATTTTGCCTCCATGAAGCTGATGTCAGAGTCTTAAAATTCAGGACATTTTAAGGCAGGATTCCAACCTCATTACTGCCAGGAATAAGATTCATCCAAGGTGGAAATGTCCTCTCTTAGAACTCAAATCCGTCTTAGAATGGCTTTTCTTTCCCCTTTGTTTTGGAAGCTAAGCAATTACTTTTTTTTTTTAAAGAAAAAAAATTGTGCTAATGCACAAAACTCTTTTCCCCCCTTTTCATTTATTTGAAATTGAACTTAACAAAGTCAGTTCCGAGCGAGCACTGTATATGAGTAATGCTTTTTGTCCATGAAAGAGCATTGACTCACACGGTTCGGGAGTGCTGATTCTCTCTGCTTTGTGTGAGCGTCCATAATGACAAAGTGCTCATGTCAGAGTGTATAATGAAACTATAAATTGTTTTCATGAATTCTCTGAATTTGGTCTTTTACGGGGCAAATTCAAAAGGTATTTAGTGCTGCATTTCACATGTGTGAATAACACCAAATGGTGCAGTATATCCAATGAAAGCACAGACATCCCGTCGGGGCTCAGACTGGCCCATGTGGTGGGTGATTGTCAGGTGAAGGGGGCTTCTGGTGAGGGGCAGTGGGGAGAAGGAGCTCAGAGGCATCCTGTAACTCCAAGGAGGAGTCCCAGAAGGTATACCAGACCATTTGGGGATCATTGAAAGTGTGGCTGAAATACTTAGCTCATCAAATTGGTGTCTGGGCGGTGGGGGTGGTGGGTACCTGCATTGGCATCATGGAAGTGGTGCACGTCTTGGCCACGTTGGTGAACAGGAAGTCTCAAGTGAGAAAATGGGTTGCGTGGGCAGGTGTAATCCATTGCAGTGATTTATGGTTCATCTAAATTATTTTTAATAACATATTTTGAATTTTTTTAGTATAGAAGCTATATGGGTTTGTTCTAGAAAATTTAGGAAACACACAAAAGGATAAAGAATAAAATAAAAAAAATGTACATAATTTTGCTACTGAGAGATAATGGTTAGTAATACACTAAATTTTTTATTAAATACCTTTGTATATCATTTTATAAAATTTTACATAATCTTATCTGGTTATATAAATTCTCATTAAACCAAAATTGGGGTTCAGCTATCTATTTATTTAGCTATGTAATTTTTAAAAATTCCACTTTTTTTACTTATTTGTCAGTTAAATTATTTTATTTGTCCCAGTTTGCCAAAGTTCATGAACAACCAAGAGTTGAGTTTTGTCCTCAAGGAAATATGTCAGGTACTGTAGCAGCCTTTAGGTGCGTGTCAGTTATTGATTAACATCTCTGGATAGACAATATCTTAAAAAAAAACAAACAAAACAACAGAGCAAAACAGAAAGCCAGCCCTGCAGGGTGTGTTCAGTCCAGTACGTGTTAAGCAGAGGCCTGTTGACGTGACCAGTCGCTTGGATTTGTCTGTTTTGCAGTACCTGGTGTGTAAACGGAAGCTGGAGAGTAAAAAGGAAGCCCTGCTAATCCTCTCCAAGGAGCTGGACACATGCCAGCAGGAAAGGGACCAGTACAAACTCATGGCCAATCAGCTTCGAGAACGCCACCAGGCCCTGAAGAAGAAATACCGAGAGCTGATCGTATGTATTAGGACATCACAGTGACATTTCTGTCCCAACATGAGGCTAGAAAGAGGGCATTTTAACAGGCTGTTTCTACAAAAAGGAACTGAATTCAAAAGGTTCCAAAGTGGACAACCTGAGAAGTGAAAGTGCTGACCCGTATTCCCGCCCCAGCCCCACCTGTCCCACTCGCTAGTCAGTATATAAATATACTCAGGTGCTTCTAGATCTCTTGCTGGGGCACTTGTGAGGTAGCACATACACCTGTGTGTTTGCGTGTGCCTACTTACTTATTCATTTATTCAAATGGACTATTTTTAAGAGGATTTGTGCTATAAATCTATTGCAGTCTAATACAGAAGCCACTCGCTACCTGTGGTTATTTAAATTTCATTTTAAATTAATTAAAGTTAAATAGAATTGAAAACTCGGTTCTCTAGTCTCACCGCATTTCATGGGCTCAGTCGCCCTAGGTGGCTGGTGGCGACGGGACTGGGGTGCGTGGCTGTGGAACATTTCCAGGGTGGCTCCTGTGTTGGATGCTTAGACCCAGGACATTTCCCTCATTTCGGGCTTCTGTTGGAAAGCACCATATAAACGTAGTTCTAAAACTTGCTCTTTTCACTCAACACTTTATGTTGGCCGTCTCTCTGAGCCATGAATACAAATTTAGTGCGTTTTCAAGAACAGTTGCGTAGTCATAGTTCCATAATATATTTAACTTTTCTCTTATCCCAGGCACTTAAGTTTTCTCTAGATTTTCATACGGCAAGACTTTTAAAGATACAAATTATGCCAGAACGGCACAGTGCTATTTTGCCTTCTTGCCTATTTTTTCTCATTGATATGATACCACTTCTTTTTTAAGTGCTGACAGTATTACTAAGTTTTAACCATTGGTGCTGGAATTGTTGAGCTGTCGTGGAACAGCCATAGAGCAGATCGATTCCTCCGGTTAAAATAGTGTTGACTTATATGTTACAGCCTCAGAGAGAAGACTACTGGTTTATTGAGAATTTAGTCACTCACCTGAGATATTTGTGTCCCAAATGATGCCCAAAGGAGAGCAACCTAATCCTCTTCAGACAAAATGTCTGATAGGACTGGGAGTTCTTAGTTCATTTTCTTTTGAGCAAACCCTTTCCCTACCCCGACCCCCAAATTGTTTTGCCCATGGAGAAAACTCAGGTGTGTGTGCACACGTGTGTGCATGTGTCCGCTACCATTCCCTTGGATCTAATTATTTAAAAGAGGCACTCAAGTCAAATCAAATGAAATATTGTTTATGTTTCGGCTCTGCTCAAAAATAATTTTGATAAATTTAGTTGGTTTATTTAAAAAATTTTTTGGTTCGCATAGTTTTAGAAAATATATAGTTTTGGTCCTACATGGAACTGATTCCGTAGAGGCTTTTCCAAAATAATTCTGGTTCAGTTTATGGTTAATTTTTTAAAAGTATATTGGAGCTTGGTTCAGCACATTACTGAATGCAGGGGACAAGAGTGGGGAGGATCTGAATTTAGTTCATAGTTTGGTTCAAATCCCTGAATCTAAGGACTTTTTTTTTTTAAGTAACATGTAGCATTTGTTTCTTTGTAGGATGGAGATCCATCACTTCCTCCTGAAAAGAGGAAACAGGTAAGACTTATCCCTGATCTTTGATAACTTTCTGTTTGTATCCAGGCCTTACAACAATTAAGGGGTCATTGGAGTCCCACAACGTATAGCGAAGCCTTGTATTTCCCAAAATCCTTCCGTGCTACAGGGGCAAGTAGGGAAATAAATACGGATGGCAAAGAGGAGTTGCAATCCGGGTGAAGGGTGAAGGAAACCCAGTGAAGTCCAGCAGGGTGGAAGTGAGCATCCCAGTTGACTACATTCCTTTTCTTGTGGGAAAACCATGAGTGGAGGGTTGGAGGCTATAGCACTTTAGCTTACTGCTTCGTGGATTGATACCGCTTTGCCATTGGCTTCTGCCACTTCAGACTTTTTAAAAGATTTTTATATTTTATTTTAATTATACTTTAGCATAGTTGGCATACAGTTATTACATTAGTTTCAGGTGTACAACATAGGGATTTACATTTACATACCTTAGGATGTGATCACCCCAATAAGTCTAGTACCCATCTGTCACTATACAGTTATTACAACATCACTGACTGTATTCCCTGTGCTGTACACTACAGCCCCGTGACTTATTTGTTTTTATAACTGGAAGTTTGTGCCTCTTATTCCCCTCCTCCTTTTTCACCCATCCCTTCAACCCCCTTCCCCTCTGGCAGCCGTCAGTTTGTTCTCTGTTTCTATGAGTCTGGTTTTGTTTTGTTTTGTTTTTGTTTGTTTTTTTGTTTTAGATTCCACGTATAAGTGAAATCATCTCGTGTTTGTGTTTCTCTGTCTGCCTTATTTCATTCAGCATAATACCCTCTATGTCTGTCCATCTGTGTTGTCACAAATGGTAAGACTTCATACTTTCTTATTCCACTGTGTGTGGGGGTGCGTGTGTGCACACGTGTGTTTATTTCCTACCTTTGTTCTCCATTTCTCTAACAGTAGACACCTAAGACTTCAGACTTTTAAAGGCCGTCCTACCAGCAAAAATCACCAGCCATTTATTTTCTTTTCTCCTAAATGGTAGCCAGTATTTTTTATTGAAGAATCCAATTTTTACCTGCAGATTTTAGATGCCCATTTTAATCAATGAACAAATCCTAGTTGATCTGCTTCTGGACTTTCTGTTCTGTTCTGTTGAGCTGCCTGTATAAAGTCCTGTGATTGTATCACTGTATTTTGGTTTTGCTTTATAGCACTTTTAACATCTGTTTGGTCTTTCAAAATTTTATCAAGTCCTCTGAGCCTATCAAAATTCTGCCCCCACCACCAACCCATAACTATTAGTATTTTGATTGGGAGTTTGTTAAATTTATAGATTAATTTAGGGACAGTTAACATTTTCATAAAATTACATCCAGTAACATTGTATATCAAGTTTCTTTCTATGCAGTTGCTTGCATTCATACATATATATTGCTTTTTCCAAAGATGACTTTGTTAGAACATTTAACTTCACAGTTGTTCTATACTGAGGTGCCCTGCATTGTAGCCTTTTGTGGGCTTGAATGGAACCTGGATGATGGTGTTATTAATGCTATGTGTTTCATGCACCAGAGATGGGCTTCAAAATGGGGGGATGCAAATAAGACACAGAATCCTTTGATCTCCCCATAACTGCAACAACCAACTCAACATCCTGCTTTTGTTCATTGGTCATATGTCAACTCCTTGGGTTCATTGTCTTACAATGATTGATGCTGTGGAAGCAGTATGCCCAGTGCACGTGCGTGTACACACACACACACACACACACACACACACACACACGACCCTTACCTTTAAATGGCAACTCAGTCCTGTGGTTACCCATTCAGTCATTTGGTTCTGCTCACTCCTGTAACTCCCTTACTGTTTTATTTGACTATTTTACAATGCTTCAGATTTGATCTGAAGTCAAATTTTTCTATGGAGCCAATTGATTTTTTTCTAAACAAAATTACACGGAAATTTATCATTAATGTCTAAATATTAGGATCCTTAATCTGGAATTGCTAGGTACTTTTGTTTTTGTGGTTTTGGCGGCTACGAGCAGTTGAGATTTTAGAATTGGTTAGTATTCATGAAGGAGTTTTACAGTGTAAGTGAATTCACGTTCCGTGGCTTTATAATAAAAAAATTTACATTGACTGAGGAGAATCCGATGAATTCCAGTAAGTCTGTCAAGCTGCAATCTTACAGCTCTAAAACGAACGAACGAACAAACAAGTTCAATGTCCTTAGCGCTGGCTTTGTAGCTTTTAATATGGAGTTGAGTGTCTGTCCCTTTAGGATTTCTAACGATGGTGTGAGCTTGCGCTGTGCACCCTTCCTGCCTGTGTTATAACCACTGACTTGCTGCATGAGATAGGATGCATTGGGGTGCAAGTGACAGAATTTCTAAACTGCTTAAACAATAAAGGAATCAATGACCTTCCATAACCACAAGTTCAGAGGTACGACAGCCTTCAGATGTTGTATAATTATCATGGACTGGTTTCTCTCTACTGCGCCACACTTAGCAAATAAGAATACAAATAAAAATATCAGACACATGGGTAAATTTGAATTTCAGACAGGAAATGAATACTTTTCCATATAAAAATCTGTCCCATGCAATATTAGGGACATACTTACGCAAAAACATTCACTGTTTATCTGAAATTCGGATTGAACTGTGCATCCTGTATTGTACCTGACCATTCTACCCTTCCGCCAATTTTAACGTCAGCTTCCTCTTAACCTTAGCATAAGCTTTCCTCTAAGGCTGGTTCCCCTAAGCAAGAGGTGCAGGAAACCCAGCTGTGGAATCCAAGTCCTTCCCTCAAGTCTGACTGGGCCAGTGTAGGACATGCTCCCACTCCTGGTTTACTGACATTCACCAGGAGAGGACTCTACATGAATTGGCTTAGCCTAATCCCCTGGGATGGAAGGGCTGTTAGGGAGCCAGTAGTGACACCCACCAAACTGTGTGGCCTTGGGTAGGTTCCTCTGGGTGCCAGAGTCTCAGCATTATTTCTTAAAATGGGAATAAATATGGTGCCCACCCACCATATGTGTGGCTATAAAAAACAAATGAGGTCATGAAAGTAGGGCCCTCAGCATGGTACCCAGCACAGAGGGAGAGTATCAGTACGTATTTATCATTTCTTCTCCTCGTTATTGTTTTCTTTTTCTCCCTCATTGAAAAAAAATCAGCTGTATATTAATATATTACTGTGTCAGGGCCCTTTTGGTTACTTGGCAGCTTGAAGCTACTTGGACCACAAAGGAGTTTCCTGGCTCATAGGCGTTCAGACAGGCTGGCTGAGCTGCCCCCGCGGGAGGCAGAAATGCAGCCAGGCCTGGGGAGCAGCTACCACCAGGACTCAGGTGCCCCCCTCGGCCCCCAGCATTCCCTGTGTCAGCCGTTATTTCTGCCTGGGGACCTGCTTTCTCTGCAGAATGGGAACCATGGCCTCCAACTGCACGAGGACTGCCGACACCCCACCGTTGATCGCTAGAAAGGAAGCTGCTCCCCGAGTCGTAGGGCCAGGCTCAGGCCAGGGGCCCCTTTCAGGACCCACTGGGCATGGTCAGGCATCCTGCAGACACAAGGCAGCCTCATGTTGAAGGGGTGGTAGGTAGACAGTGTCATAATAACCTGCTCCACGTGCTTTCTGAAGACAGTCTTGGAGTGACACCGATCAATGACGGCAGCCTTCATTTCTCAGAGTGCTCACTCTTGCGTTGGGCCGGACCCTTTCCTAAGCATCACCTGTGAGAGATCCCATTTAATTCTCACACAACCATAGGATGTGGGTGCTATTATTATTATTGCCCTCTGACACGTGAGGAAACTGAGGCATATGGCGGTCAAGGAAATTACCCAAGGGAAGTGACGTAATAAATGGGTGCTACAGGCAGTGTTTGAACCCCTGCAATTCCACAGAGCTTGTGCTTAGAACCACCAAAACTCAGAAAGTATTTATTGGGCATTTTATGGGCATCTTGTGCGCATTTAGGTGGTGGGGACACGGGTGAAAAAAGTCAGAGCCGAATCCCTGAGCTTTTGGAACTTGCACTGTCATCAGGATGACCACGGCTTCAGTTTGCCCAGCATCGTCTCCGTAGACACCTGTTTCCAAAGTGCCTTGGTTTAGGTGATAAATAAAACAGTCGCCTTAATTCTAGTAGGGGTGCTCTGAACAGACACTAAACAAAATAATTAAAATCTATGGGATGTTAAGTGGTCATCGATGATACGGGGAGGAAATATATAACCCAGGGTGAGGGAGAGAGTTCTGGCTCAGCATTGGAAGGTACGTCTTTTTCAACAGTAGAGGAAAAGAGTTCCAGGATTTAGAAAAATGCAGAGTCTTACCCATTTAAAATACATACTTTAACATTTTATTTACCTTTAACTCATTTATTTAAATACGTGACTGAGTTTGGGGTAGGAGGTGTTAGGCTGTCCACTTCAGGCAGTGAACTGGGAAGAAAAACGCACCATTACGTTTTCAGGTGCTGGTTACAGTGAGCCTCTCCACCCTGGTACACGTGTGCCAGGACCGGGCACAATTGCTTTCTTAGCTTACCCATCATGGGAAGCGGGGAGAAGCATGCACCCTGACCTGGTGTACCTTGTGTGAGCAGAAAGCACTGGAACAAGAACCAGCTGCTGGGTTAACAGGTGGGACAGGAAGGTCACAAGATCCGTATGTTGAACAAGGAAGAGAGTGCCGAATAGACCATCTTGTGCCCTTGGGCCTTGAACCTGTGGCTTCCATTTGTTGACTCAGAAGAAGGAGTCTCTATGGCCTCTTTTTACTGGACTCTTCCACTCTCGACTCAGAGAAAGGGATAGCGATGAAGGTTTGTGTCCACTCCACCCCCTGTGATGATACTAGTAGTGGGGTTTGGGGGGCGTGAGGGTGGAGCTCTCAGGAATAGTATCCTTGTAAGAGTCCCCAGAGAGCTTGCTTTCTCTGCTCTGCTCTCTGCCATGTGAGGATACAGTGAGAAGTCTACAACCTAGAAGATGGCCCTTCCTAAAACCTGATTAAAACCCTGATCTCAGGTGCTAGAACTGTGAGAGATTTCTGTGGTGTATGAGCCACTCGGTTTATGGTATTTTGCGACAATAGCTCGAGCTAAGATACACTTCTTGTTGGATTTTCTTCTCATTTCAGTTTCATTTCTCTGGAGCAGTGGTTTGACACTCTTGTGAATCACAGATATGTTTGAGAATCTGGTGAAAGCCCTGGGCCGTGGCTCCAGAAATGGCTCACATACACACCTACAAAAATTTGCATATAATTTTACAGATTCACAGACTTTCTGCAGCTCATCCGTGGATCCTTGGGCTTCCTTGGACTGCATTTAAGAACTGCTGCTTTAAATCTACTGAGGGTTCTTCTCAGATAGAAGTAGAAACAATGCCACATTCTCTATCTTTGTAGTGTTGTGTGCTTTTCAAAGAACACGCCTGCATACATGGCTGGCTGACTGGCTGGATGTAATCCCCCAGCTATCTTCTGAGATCACATGGCCAAGTTATGTCTTTCATAAAGTCTCAAGGGCACATCATGGGCATCAAGGATTCAAATGTAAACCTTCCACCGGCTGGCTGGGTGATCTTCTGCAACCTTTCTTAAACTAAATTTTCTTCTCTCCAAAACAAACATAATAAGACATAATCATAAAATTCTTATGAGGAACTGGTGTGATAATGCTTATAATGCTTACTGCCTTGTTCTTGGTGAGTGCACCATGGTGAGTGCAAAAATAGATTGGCTATTTTAAAAAGTTTCTCTGTGACTTGTCCAAAGTCAGGCAGCAGGTTAGTAGAGCAGGACTAGAATCTAGATCTTCTACTGGTGGTTCAGGGTTCAAGTCCAGGTCTTTAGTTTTATAGTCTATGCTTAGAATGTTTGAGTGCACAGGAAGCATAGTTTGTAGTTAATTCAACCCATTTTGCAAGTCCAAAGATTAAGTGCTTTATTTGAAGCCCTCTGTTTCACAGTGATGGAGAAATAGAAATTGAGTTAACGAATTTTTACCTAGTATCTGGCCATAAATTTTTCCTGCTTTTTTTTTTTTTTACTTCTTTGTCTCCGCCTCAGAGGACACACCAGAACTTGCATGTTTCCTATTCTAGAAATATAGTTGTTGAGGCTTTCTTTTCGCACTTAGAATCCTTTTTAAAACAACTCAATTTCCAATGGCAAATCATCCGTTAAAGAAGCTGTGAAGAAATCATGACAATAGTGATTGCGCTAATAGCTTCTCGTGGGATATTGAAATGAAAATTTCTTCTTGATACGCCAGGCAGAACTGTACACAGAGCGACCCTTTTGCACTGCACTGAGAGATTACCTAACGATCTCAAATGACCCTTTAAATGTTTTTCTTCTGCTAAACAAGCAGTTCCTCCAGAGAAGATGAAGGGAAATTTAAATGATCTTGGGTTAATCTTCTTAGAAGGTGGGGTTTTTGAGGGGTCACCGCAGCACGTGTGCCCTACGCGAACTCCTCCTTTATTGAACGTCAGACACATCTTTGTCTTTTCCGGTTTTGATTTCCTACAGACCTGTCACAGGGGGTGCTGCGCCTCGTCCAGGAAGGAGCCTTTACTTTTGTCCCTTAAAATATTTAGATGGTGACATGTGCCAAGATAACTGCCCTGGAGAAATAAGAGCACAGAGTGACCCTTTGTGGGATGGGAGGGAGTCTTTTACTTGAGTGGAAAAATCTTCTTGGTCAGTCTTACTGTGGTCCCCAGTGGTTGCAAACCAGAGTAACTTTGCATCTGTGTCCCCATTTGATGCTCAGCACCTAAAACTTCCTTCAAAGGTGCTGAGTACTTTGAGAGGTTTCTTTCATAACACTTTAAACAGCACGATTTTACTGTCACATCAGGGAAACTGGGAAGGCATCCAGGTTCCAGCCCGTGGGAAATCTCCCAAAACAAAGCAGGAACTTTCTCCCCAGCACAAATGCTCTTGGCATAAGCCCTTTGTGTCCTTGCAACAATTTTGTGAGGAAGGTGAAGCACTCCCCCACCCCCCAATTTATAGATGAGGAAATTTAGGCTCAATGAATCTAAAGAACTTGGGAGCTGTTAAGGGAACCACTAAGTGGCAGATGCAGAATCATAATGACCAAGATTAAGCAAACATTTATTTAAATAGCAACCTCCCAAAGCCATTGAAGAGTGTTTGCCTGTGGGCTGGGAATGCATTCATTTGCAAGCGTGTGTTTGGAGATGATGAGGTGGGAGTCCGTGGCGGAGGGCTCCTTGTGCAGCCCTGAAAGATGCACGGAATAAGCTCTCCAGTGGTTGTTTTTTGTAAATAAGAAAGCTGTCGCTGTCGCAGAGGTCATCACTTCGGCAGTTGCTATGAATAGGGGGCCCTTGCTCAGCAAAGCAAGTTTCATTCTATTACTATTAACACAGGAGTTGCCATAGACCAAAGCAGCCGAGTAGAAATTGCAATTAAATTTGCTATCAATCACACCTCTCAAGTACACTTGATGTTCCATCCAGCATGGTTTTTTTTTTGTTAGATTTTTTTTTTTTTGTCTTTTTTACATATTCTTGCTTAATCTAGTACTTTGGCCCAGGGAAGCGTGAGTTTAAGGGGCCAGCGTGCTTTTTAACCCCGCGGCAGTGCGCCGTGTTTCCCAGGCCTGGTCGCTGCCTCCTGGCTCTCTCACGCTCTCTTCCTCACTCTTCCCTGGGAGTGCCTAGGTCAACATTTCACCTGTCTCTCTGTCTCTCTTTCTCTCAGTTTTCCCCCTTCCATATTCGAATTCCAGTTGTTTTTCTTTTCTTGAATTCCAGTTTTGATGTGTCAGCAGATGGAGCGGTGAGTCGCCCGGCTCCCTGGTCGTACATCATTTTTGCATCATGGTGTGTAGGGTAACTTTCCCACGGCCAGGTTACTGGAACGATGCACATCTCGTAGACTACCAGGATTCGGGGTGATTGAGGATCGTCCCTGGCATGTCGCCCCTTGCCCCGCTCCTCGTCACTGGTGAATTATTTAGGGACACAGGTAGAAACATGTGGCCAGTCCCTGTGGCTCCTCTTTCCATTGTCTGGGCTCCAGCCTGGTTGGGATGTTAATCTTGAACTTTTCATCACTTCCTTTCATTTGTTTTTTTATCTTCTACCCTCTTAGTTTCAATGAATTTAACTGAACAAGGACAGACTAACAGGAGGGGCAAAAAGCATTCAATGTAATGACTATTTTACCTGCACGTGAGCTCACAGGAAAGCAGTGAAACAAAGACTTCGGGGCTTACCAACCATTTTAACAAAAGAAAGGGGGTTTGAGCTTCAAGGGATGACGAAGGATGGGAACATGACTAGGGAAGGCAGAAGCAAACTGGGGGAAGATGAGGGCGATTTTAGTTAGGGCTGTTTCCAGCTCCACCTCCGTCTCCAGTGATGAGAGTTGCTCTCCTCTTCCTGCTACCAGAGAGGGCAGGACACTGCCCCAAAGACAAATGCAGACCCTGCTTTTAGGCAGAAAGGGAAGAACTCACTGATTTTCAGTTCCCTTCCGCTCAAAACGATCCTGGGACAAAGTGGCATATTCTGGAGTGGCATAGTCTGAGCTCCGCATACCCGTCTTTTAACTTCTTACATCGGGGGAGAAGCGTGTATCATGGGTCCCTTCCTCCCCATGTCCAGCTTGAGGGCCGTTTCTTTCAGCCGGGATGCTGCAGTCCCTTCCTCGTGAACCAGTGTGGGTTACCTGAGCACTGGGAAGGCGAGTTCTCAGCAATGATGCTCGTTGCCAAATAGCATATGTCACTGTTGAAGACTCTCCCATCACTTCTTACAAGTTTACAAAAACGTGTTGAATCTAGAGGGTGAACTCTTCTGACGTATTTCGCAGCATTATAAGGGAATTGAAACACAATGGGATGCAGTAGGACCTGAAGGAAGGTGGCAGAACAGCTGCCTTTGCCCACGTGAGGAACCTGCCTCAGTGAGAATTTCTACAGAAAAGAGGGTGCACTGGGGTGAGACACACACTGGTCTCTCAACTCCCAGATCCCTGCCTTCACAGCCGTCAGGGTTTGTGGTCTTCATCTCTGTGCAGAGGGAATTTCCACGAGCCTCACCGTTCCCACAGCAGGGGCTGGCCTTGGCGAGGAGCTCCCGTCGACATCAGTTGTGATTGGGGTTGAGTTGCCCCTTGGGAAAGGTCGGTGTGTCGGATGGAGAGCTGCAGTCCACTTGCAGCCCTGGGTCTCCCGGGTGCATTTTCATCAGATCTCTCTGCGCTCCCTTCCCCATCCCAATTTTAATAGATAAACGTCTAGCCAAAAAGAGGGGCTTGAACATAGGACTTCGGAACTATATTCTCCTACATTTCAACATTCCTTTATGATCAGAGCTAAAATGTCAGCCTTTATTGTCGGCCCTGACTAGATCGGAATATTTAAAGGAGGCGTCTTTGTAAGCCTTTTTATGCTTTCCTACTGATGCTCCCCGCCCCCTGCCCCCGCACTGCCCCAGAGATGTAGAGAAAATAATCTCTTGGTTTCATTTTCCTTGCCTGTGAAATCTTTCCCAGCCTTAGACGGTCTGCCACCTTTCCCCTGGCATTTCCCTCACCTAGTGCTGCTATTCTAAACTGATGGTCACGGAGTCCTTCTCAATAACACAGAGACAGGACGCTCTGCATAGTTGATAAATTATAAGCGGGCCCCGTGTGTTGGTTTGATGGATTGTTACAGTGAATGCGTGTGAGTCAGGGGTGTTATTTTTGGTCAGGAGAATTGTGTGAACTCTTCTATTTTGAGTGCTTTGAAATGTACTACTTTTCTTTACCTTTGTTTTGTTTTGTTTTGTTTTGTTCTTTAAGGTGTATGTCAAGGAATTAGGCACCCTATCAGAATAGTCATTTTCTAGTTTTCAAAGTTATTGTGTTGGAGTTGAGGAGGTGGAAGGACTGAGTAGAAAAGAATTGTGTGTTGACAAGTGAGGCAGCCTGTGAAACGTACAGGAAAATTACAAGTTACCTGCTTTAAAGCCGGTGCCTCCCCCACCCCAGCCTCCCCTAGGGGTCAGTTTTAAAGCTGGTGTAGATTGACTGCGAACTCGCTTGGAGGTAACACGAACATGATTGACTGTTGCTTTGCAGCTACTGCAGACATGCCTGACTGTTTTCAGGTAGGTTTCTTTTCAGCTGAGCTGCAGAATAAATAATGTTTGACAGTCACATCACTGGGTCTCTGAATGGCTGTTTGCAGAAACAGGCCTGTCCTCTGCTTCAGGTATCACTGGAACCTTTGAGGTACGTGCCAGGTGCCTGCCCAGCTCTCCTGTGCAAATACCCGGGAGCATTGGTGAGCTCAGTGCTGTTCAAAGTGAGGCCCAAAGACCAGTGCCAGGCTGCAAGCTGCTCTTTCCGGATGAGCTGAGGGCAGAAATGGGGAGTAAGGGTTCGGAAACTTCCATCAGACAACATGATTTCATGTCTGTTGAATCTAACAAACACTCGAGGTCTCCATGTCTTCTTGTATTCATGTTCTGAGTGATTGACTTTTGTTGTGTTTTGCAAAAGTACTGGTCTGATGGAGCGGAGGTGGAGAGCCAGTTTCTCATCACTGATAGAGTTGTAGCGGTTTAGCTACTGCCGTTGCCATGGTAAGCAAACGTCAGGGTCTTCCCACCCACCTGAGGGGCTCAAGCCATTATTGATTCAAAAAGGGAAGGTTAGGGATGTTGCAGATTTTTTTGAGTCTTTTATTAAGTTTTCCCTGTTACTGCTCACAAGCATTTCTTTTTGAGCATTCCCTCTGTTTAAGGGGAGGCAGGCTCCTGTGAAGGTGTGTTTGGCGTGTCCCTTGCAGGTAGGGTGCTCAGATGCCTGACTGTGCAGGTGGCCCCGGGCTCTAGGAGGCTGCCTTCAGCCAGGCAAGCCAGCAGGCAAGGGCACTGCTCCATCCACCCTCCTCTGGGCTGGTCACGTGGTCTGGGGGTCTGTCCCCCACCTGGTAGAAAGGGATTATGCTTGCTGAGCTAATGCTGGGAATGTTCTGGAATTCCGAGGAGGAAAATCAGAGGTTGATAGTTTGTGCTAAGGAAGAGGAGCTACTGGGATGGAGGGGAGGGACCAGGAAAAGAAAATCAAGAAATCAAATCACCCCTCCACTTTCTGCAGTCCTGGGATCGGTCTGCTCCTGCTCTCCAAAGTGGAAATCTTACTGTGTGATGGGGAAGAGGGAGAGTGGAAACCAGTTGACTTTTCAATCCTCTAGAACTTTCCCCCGGGGATAGTCATGAGGCCCATGCTCACGCTCTTCTTCTTTTTCAAGTCTTGGTTTAAATGTGGTATTGCCAGCAAGACCGTCTGTGGCCCTGTCCTCCAGGACACTATCCCCTTTGCCTACTTTAATTTTTCTCCATAGCACAGAACATCCAACTACTGGGCTAATATTTATTTTATTGTCACATAATTTACGTAGCGCAGTGTCATCTATTAAAACGTAAGCTTACGAGGGCAACAGATTTTGTCTGCGTTGCTCACTGCTGTATCTCCAGAATCTAAAGCGGTGCCTGGCACACGGTAGGTGCTCCATAAACATTGGTCATGTAAATGAATGGATGAATAAGGGACAGCGAAGGGGCAGGGGCACTTATAAGGGTGAGTTAGAAACTCGCCCAGGGTCACCCAACCCCGTCAGTGGCAGAACTGAGGTCCAACTTAGTTGATCTGATTCTATCAAGAGAATTTTCCAAAAAGTCTCCGGTTGCTTTGCTCTCTTCCAGTAACGTGGGGATTCATTTCCTCATGCTTTACTGAGTGTTTACCTGCTGAGAATGGAAATCTGGGGAAATCGGGATGCAGCTCCTACAAGCTATGAACTGTGCAGAGAAGGGGCTGAGGGATTAGCTTAGCATTATTGAGTAATGCTCACAAATAAGTGCGTGCAAATCAGGGCGTGGTTAAATCCAGCCACTGGGGATGAATGCTTTTTGTTTGTTTGTTTTTATGCAAGACTCTACGCCAGGCACTGGTTTTAGTGTTGCTCATTGTTATTATTCCAGATCCTTCGCTGGGCTGAGACCATAACCTGCAGGCTCAGCATATTATGTCTCATTTAAAAAAATATTTATGGAGTATCTGCTAGGTGCTTGAGGTAGACCAAGTAGAAAAAACAAAGTTTCTTGTCCTTCCTTGGGTGTTTTTTTGTCGTTGTTGTTGTTTGTTTGTTTTAAGTAGAATATGACCAACTCCTCCATTACTTGTCTGTGAGCCATTCTGGAAACAAAGAGTATGCCCAGACTGTGGTTCAGGGCCAACTTCATTTCCCTCCATGCAGTGATGGTGGTGTGATTTGCACACTTGGAGCATCACATATGTATGTCCTTACTCTAATGTACTTTGTGTGGTTCAGCTGGGCTTGGACACTGGCCTCTATAAGCCTAATAAAGCCCCACATTTATCCACTCCTTTGTGTCTGATTGTATTTCATAATGTGTTGATATTTCCAGGCTAATCTCGCACAACTATTGAGAGAGTCTGTGGACCGAAATAAACATCTGGGAGAAGAAATTAAAGAACTTCAGCAAAGGCTTGGAGAAGTCCAGGGTGACAATAAGGTACCGTGACTATTTGAAGGGAAAAAGCTCTGCTGAGTAATTGTGCACTAGAGGTTTATGTAGAGCATGTCAGAAAAATGTAATGCAGCATTTGCTGAAAAATTTGTCATAAATTTTTACATTTGCAATGAAAATTCACAGTTGAGCATTTCTTAGGTTTATGACATTCCCTTTGTGAGTGCGCGCACATGCGCATGTGTGTGTGTGTGTTTGGGGTTGCTCTAAAATATTGTCGCAGCCCGTTGTATAGATTTCATTATGTTCAGCTTGGTGGTGAGTAACATTGTGGTTGAGGGTAAAATAAAACCCAAATGCTATACTTTCCCCCTCTGTACGAATAATGGCTCTGTGGCTCAGATGATTTGGAATTATTCACGTTCAGTTTTGAATTTTAAGTAGTCATCCTCCTAATTATGTTCACATAACCAATTTATTTTATTGCTAAATTTGGCAATTTGTATGGAACATTGCTCAAAATCCACTGCTTGGTATTAATCAAACTCCCCTGTTGGCAACGTTAATTATAAAATATGAACTCATAAACTCCAAACTAAATGTGTGCACTCTCTCTCCCAGCTGAAGCTATGAACAAAAGTACAATTGAGAGAAGGAAGAAAAACTACCAAAGTTTAATTCTGTCCTCACAAATAACTTCCCATTTTGCCAAGACAGATTCCTTTTCAACTGCTTGCAAGAGGCAGCTTTCTCCACAGCGATGGCCGTTGGAGTTTATCTCAAGGAAACTGTGTGGAGGGGAAGAGGTGCTTCCTTAGGAAATGTCTTTCAAATGAGACCAAGTTCTTTGACAAATGGTGGTCATGTTCCCAGTTTCCAGGAGTTGTTGGTTCTTGGAAAGTGCCATTTTGAAAGATGGTCACACTTTTTAAAAAATCCACAGAAGTGGCTGGTTACCCAAGAACTCTTCCATAACAAAAGATCAGAGAGGATTTTCTGGGTCCTGCTGGCTTGTGCTGCTCTGTCTGTGCGACGTCTTCCTTACAGAGCCTCTTCTCCACTTCATGTGCCTTAAAAATTGTTTTAAACCTCTTGGATTTAACATATATTTGAAAAATTAGGCTGTACGATTTCTGCTCATGAAATGGGGATGGGAGAGAATGCCTAAGAAAGGTTCTGATCAACACAGGGCAAGCTAATCTGGCCTCTGATGTGGTTTTGTGCATCATCAAAATGATTGAAGCTTTGTAACCTAGGTGTTTGGTCAGCAACGAAAGGCCAGACCTCCATAGTCACTTCCTCAAGTGGTAACAGCAGGGCTAGGATTTCTGGAGAATAAATACAGCAAAGTGTGTGCAGTAGTTCCTGTTAAATCCATAGAAACACGACAGGAATTTCGGGGACATTCTAAACCCACAAAACACTGCAACATTGTGAAATGTGATACGTGGATTCAGGGTTCTTCTTGACTGACTGATTTTTCTTAAAATTTTTTTTCTTTCTGAGCTACCCCTCACCTCCAACTTTTCTAAATACACCTCTGCCTCATCTTTTGGTCACTTTTACTTGTATCACCTTTCAGGCATGAAATATTTTAGGAATTAAAGTTTGCAGCTGCTATTTCCAGGAAAGAAAGGGAGAGTGTGTGTGTGCATGCATGAATGTGTGTGTGTGTGCGTGTGTGTGCGCGTGAGTGTGCGTGTGTGTGCGTGTGTGTGTGTGTGTGTGTGCACGTGCGCATTTTGTTTTTTTTTTGGGGGGGGGGGTTGTGTGTAACACTAAGCCCCTGTCCAGGGTTTCTTTTCGCATTGGCACAGTCTGAACTTCATGATTTGCTCATGCTCTGGGTCTTTATTCCAATAGCTAGACACATTCATCAAACTTTGTTTTCTCACCCAAGGTTTAGAATTTAGTGACTCATATTCATGGCCGGGAAGCAGTTTGCCTGCCAAGAGGTGCAGGGAAGGTGTTACAATGCTCAGCAGGCCTCGTATCTCAGTATCCAGCCTCTCCCCCTCCAAAGAGGCCAACTGCACTGAGCCCCAGAGACTTCATTTCTTCTCATTTGCATCTAAAGTTATAGGGTTGGTTTATTTTCAGCGCTCCTGTGAGTCATGGTCATCCTGCCCACTCCCTCCACCCCCAATCAACATTAAGGCCAAATTACTCATTCAGTAATGACACCAGGCATCTTGAGGAACTCAGAGGCCCCTGAAGGTGGCTGTGACTATATGGTAGAGAATGGCTTAACTCCCCAATTTTTTTATTCCTCACGTCACTCTCTGCTCCAACCTGTTTGTGGCCGTCTGAGTCCAGGCCCACCTTCTTACCTTGGTGCACTGGGCCTTCTATTATTTGGCCCCTACTGATTGCTCCAGCCACATCTCCAGCCACTATTTCCCTGACACTTCAGCCTTGCAGCACTGATTTCAGCCACTGTGCTACACTCCTCTGCCTTGCATCTCAGGGCCTTTGTACCTGCCGTTGGCTCTGTCTGGAACACTCTTCCCCTTTACTTGCCCTGTAAACTCCTGCCCATCTTTCAGGTCCTAGGTCAAAGGTAGCCTCTTCCAACTCTCATGAGGAGGTCCTCTGCATGCCTGAAGTGCCCTGCTTTCTCTCCTCTGCTTGCACTTATGTGCCCCTGTTCACCTCCAAAGGTAATCTCTTTGCAGGCCAGATTCCTGACTGGTATACTACTGAATCCCTAGGAATTAGCATTCTTAACTCCTGACATGTAGACACTATTTAATAGATCTTTATTGAAGGAATGGAATGGAATAAATGAATGAGTGCATGAATGAATAAAATGCATGGAAAGAAAAGCAAGAGGGTGCAAAAGGAGAAAAAGGAAAAGGAATACAAGAAAACAGACTTCCCACTCTGGTTGTCATCAGCAACTCTCTTCGTGAGGTGAAAGGTAGATTAGAAATTTGGAGAAAGGAGCTAGAAAAGCCAACAGTTTCTATTAGAGAAAAAGCAAAACAAAACCAACCCAACCCAAGGCCCCGTGGAGAGCAGAAGGTTCATTACTGAGCCTCGGTGGACACGAGGTAAGGTCCTGCTCTTTGGCTAGCTGAAACCTCTGAAAGCCAAGAACATGCAGTAACCACTGTTGTTGAACTCCTAACCACCCCCACTTTCCAAACAGAGGGGCCGATGGCATCATTTTATGAGCAACTGTTAAAGTGGAAGTTTTTTATCTCCGAGTTGCCATTTTAACTGATGACCCTTATCCATATTTGGGAAGCCCAGCTTTTAGATGTTAAGTACATTTAAGAAACAAGGTGATAGGAAATTACTTGCCTTGGATATTTTAAGGTAGACTAATTTTTCCATTTGTTCAGCTAGAGCCTTGTATCCCTACATGCCATAAAGCATTATCAAACAGCCTCTTGAAGGATTTGTTGCCACCTTGGCTTCCAAACAGCTTAGCACTCACATGGGGTAGGGGGGTGGTTACTGTGACAGCGTTGGGGCCCTGGGATCAGACACCGCCTGTAATCTCTGAACCAAGAATTTCTCGGGGCTCCTGGATGGACCAGAGCCCCAAGTCCAAACCAGAGGAGCGGTGTAAAAAGAGAAACTTATGAGACACCCTCCCCTGCCTTGATCGTGATAGTTCTGAAAGGTTAAGGAGGAAAGATGAGGCCTGTGGGGACCGGAGGACACACACCTCCACCAGTCACCCTGGGAAAAGCTTTTCAGGGATACTGAATTGCCCAGGGCTCTCAGTGGGTCTGTCTATGAAGAAAAAGGACCAATTATTTATATGGAAAGACCGGCCAACGCTGGGCCGCACGTCTGCAAAGCAGCCCAAGGAGACAATGGCAGCTCCCCTCCCTGCCCCTGAGGTCGGCCTGCTTCCCCCTCTGAGCGTTAAGAAGAGTGGAGTCAGGGAAAGGGGACCCGGAGGAAGAAGAGGGCTCGGAGAATTTAAGGATTAGGCAGTCAATCAGCAAACGAGCCGAGCAAATGCCCGGCGGGGAGCTGGCGCACCAGCAAGGTCTCCGGAGGAGGAAGCCTGGCTGGCTGTGCTTTGCTGGTTTCCGTGATGTGAACACGGGTGCCATGACAAGCGTCGGGCTACCCAAGTGAGGTCACTGCATTCGGGGGTGGAAAGATTGGCACTCCAGGAAGAGCCCCCTCCAGTCTGTCGATGCCAAGTGGCGTAGCGTAGCACGGCTGGATGGCGAATGTCATTTCATTCAACGTAATTTTTGTCCTAATGTTGATAAGAAAAAGGAGCGGTCCATGTGGCGTGGGCACGCTCTCCCCACGTCCGCCTGGGTTTTCTCCGGCTCCTGCGGTTCCCTCCCCCGTCCTGAAGATGTGACGCGAGGTGAACCCGTGTGTCCCCATTGTCCCAGCCTGAGGGACTGCGGGGGGTGTGTGATGGACCCCATGACGGACGGGCGGCCTGTCCAGGGGGCTTTCTGCCTTGCACCCTGAGCTGCCGGGACAGACTCCGGCCACCGCGACCCTGAACTAGAATAAGCGGGTTGGAATATAATTCTCTTCCTTGCTTTTATTAATCTTTCTTAACAGATGTGTAGCTCCCATTCATTTCAGTGTTTAATACTGGAAGTGTTTTGGGTCTTTGTTTAGAAGTTTAGGGATGTTTTTGTGACCACGCATAGGCTGTAGAAACTTAGCTCTTGTTTATATCAATTAGCTTATAGTTGTCTCGCTTGAAGTCACAGTTTCCAAGAACCTACTGCTAACATGAAGTGCGGAGTCACCTATACAGTCCAATAGATCCACCTTTGGAAAATTTTAGACCTAGGTTTATACTCTACTCTACCAGCTACTGTCTATGTGGCCTTGGGCAAGTCAGGCCTCAGTTTCCTCATCTTTGAAATGGGAATGATAATACCTCTGATGGAACTGTTGTCGGGTTTCATCATTTACTCATCAACACATACTTGGGGACATACTATGTGTTGATTAATGTCCTAAGAACTGAGGATACATCAGGGAATAAAAAAGACAAGTCACTTGTTCTCACGGAGCTTGTATTCTAGTTGGTGAGACAGTGAGAAAATAAAATAGATAAGTAAGATCATTAGACAGTGGTTAGTGCTGGGGAAAAAAGAAAAGTAGCACAATGAGATTCAATGGCTGAGAGAGAGAGAGAGAGAGAGAGAGATGCAATACTAAGTGTTTGTAAAGGGGATAGCAGAGTGCCTGTCACCCATTAAGTGCTCCGTGAAGGGTAAATGTTGCTGGTGTCTTTAGCATGACAGGGGCCCAGGTTGGCTTAGAATTCTCTTGTATAAGCATCCTGCCAAGAATCTTTCAAGGTTTTCCTTCTTGTTGATCAACTGTTTGCAGTGAACTGGGCACGTGCCTCTTGACAGACACAGAAATTAGGGTGAGAAGTCTGGCATCTGGCAGGCGCATCCTCAAAACTCAGCCCTCCTTATCAGCACTCCGAACTTTGCCAACACCAAGCTTTGGTGCATCCTGCCAAGAAGCTTTCAAGGTTCTCCTGGAAGCTTCCTTGCATTTTGCATGTCCCTTGTGGAATAAGCACCTAATACGCTCGGAGCCACCACTCATGTTCCTGTTGGGAGCACCAGGAGTTGGTTTTCTTGTCCATTTGCTTTTGTTTTTCTTCGTTTTACAGATGATGGCACTTCGGTGCAGAGGAACTGTAATGCAGTGGGAGGTATTGAAAAGCAGGGAGGTTCGGGTGGACAACTGCTCCTACAAGGATCATGCATTCAAATTCCCTGGGCCTCTGCCGGCCAATTTAAATGTAGCTGCTTTTGTGCTATCACATAAACACGGGGTTTTGCCCTTACTAATGAGCTTTATGTTACACCAGCTGATGGTCTTTCAGTACCCCTGTTTTATCTGGTCTTAAAAATGACAAAACAATAAAGCCATAAAACAATAGAGCCCTTCTGTGACCATACCTCTGTTGATAAAACCATAAAATGATAGAGCCCTCCTGTGACCATATACCTCTTTTTGGATGGATTCGGTCAGCAAAACAATTAAGTCAAAGCCATGAGCCAATAAATACAGACCAGTGAGCATGCAGGTGACTAATTACAGTATATTTTGGGGTTTTTGTGTGTGTGTGTTTTTTAAAAAGAGTAATGCTCAGCTGTGGATGAGTATAATGGTCCTGGCTGTGGGATCAGAGAGCTCTTTGTAAATGGCTCCTCTTTGTAAGCATTCCTACAAAGAAGCACAGAGATGTCCTGGCTTGTAGGAAACCCAAATGAAGAGGGCACGCAATGAAAAATTCTCCCCTTGGGGCATTACGGCAGTTAGTAACAAAGCATTGCAATAAGTGCTGAGGGCCCTGCACTCGCTCCCATCCTATCGTCCTCTAACTGGGACCTTGACCGTGAACTGTAGGTAACACTCAGCCAGTTCAGCGAGCAGCCGTGCTTGTTCAGCATTCCCTCATGTTTTATTGGCAAATGAATTAGACGCTTGTGGTCTCAGAGACCATATCTAAGCTTGTCCTGGCTTATACGAGCTTGCAGCCTGGATGGCTCGTGCAACCAAAACAGTGCGCCTTGGGACTTTAACCCCACAGACAAGAGGTGTCTAATCTTCCGGCTTCCCTGGGCCACGTAGGAAGAAGAAGAATTGTCTTGGGCCACACATAAACTATACCAACACTAACAGCAGCTAAAAAAAATTGCAAAATATCTCATAATGTTTTAAGAAAGTTTACAAATTTGTGTTGGGCTGCATTCAAAGCAATCCTGGGTCACATGTGACCCTGCAGGCTGCAGACTGGACAAGCTTGCTACAGACCATGCGTTGTAGTTAAACTTCTTAGTAGAGAACTGGTTCTGAAAGATAGCTCTGCCTAGGAATTATTTTATAGTACACTATATCCAAATTACACAAACATAAAAAAGAAACTGAGACCACTTTAAAATGGCTTGGTGGGACAGTATAAAGGTTGTGGCTCTGGGAGCAATGTGTACTGAATAGTCTGAAGGTAATGAATGTTGTGTGATCTTGTGTCAGTTGCTTGACTTCTCTGTGCCTTAGTTGTTCTCGCCTGCACAGTGGAGATAGTAGTATTTGCCTTCTGGAGGGGGTTCAAGTCATTTCAACTTATCTTTATTGAGAACCTAACTACATGGTCTGGAGACAGGAGAGTAATCAGTGAGTCCCTGCTTTCATGGGGCTTCCATTATAGTGGGGACAGATGGACAGTAAGCAAATAAACAAATATATCATACTTCACAGGTTCTGAAATGCACAGATTTTCACATTTGAACACCTCTGACAGCCAATGGTGTCATGTCGTTATGATTGGCACTTTCTGTTCTTTTTATACGTGCATAATGGTGGGTCTTAAAGTTGATGGAGACTTGTTTGATGAAATAACGGTAGTCCCCCCTTATCTGCAGTTTTACTTTCCGCAGTTTCAGTCAGTTACCTGTGGTGAACCGCAGTCCAAAAATATTAAATAGAAAATTCTGGAAATGAACAATTTATAAGTTTTAAATTGCATGCCGTTCTTTCTGTAGTGTGATGAAATCTTGGGTCATCCCACTTCATTTCACCTGGAACACGAATCGCCCCTTTGTTCCTTGTTCTCACGCTGTTTGCTCTCTCCACCCGTCAGTCACTTAGTAGCAATCTTGGTTGTCAGCTCTCCTGTTGTGGTATTACAGGGCTTGTGTTCAAGTCACCCTTACTTGACTTAATGCCCCAAAGCACAAGAGTACTGATGCAGGCAATGTGGATATACCACAGAGAAGCTGTAAAGTGCTTGCTTTGAGTGAAAAGGTGTATGTATGTATGAACAGGAAGAAAACACAGTGTGTGTGTGACCCTTAAAACACATGGTTTGGTGTGAGTCACGGTTTCAGGCATCCCCTGGGGGCCTGGGATAAGCGGGGGCTACTGTACCACATAGCATGTCGGAAGGTGCTCAGTGCTAAGTAAAAACATTACTTAGAGTGCTGTGGAGTGCAGCCTGGGCAGAACAGGGGCACTCTTTATACTGAGTGGTCAGGGAAGGGGAATCTCATGTGCCCTTTGCACAGAGATCTGAAGGGCGTGTGGTAGGCAGTGATGAGATAACGCAGGAATGAGGTGAGGAGACCGGCAGGCAGAGCCAGCCTGGGGGATTAGAGGCTCAGCAGGGGCCAGTGTGTCTTTTGAAAGGATTAAATATGCAAAGTGATGCAAAGCACGTGACACAGAGCACAATCCATCGTGGGGACACTCTGAGGCACTGTAGTAGTTGTGGAGAGAGGCAGCACAGCATAAGTCCTAGAACTCTGGAATGCCAGGGTTCCACGCCTGGCCCTGCCATTGATAAGATTTGTGATGCAGGCAAGTTCCTTTACGTCCCTGGTTCTCATTTTCTGACCTGAAAATGAGGACAGTGACAGCACCTCACCGGGGGCTGTCAGCTCTGCTCGGGTTAGTGTGTCAGCACCTAGGACAGGGCCTGCTGCTAAGAGGCTGCCTGTGTGTTCGCTTTAGGAGTGCAGAGACTGAAACCTTGGGTGAGGGTCACGGTGGCCCACAGAGCTGAGATCGGCCACGGGACAAGGAGACCTCGCCTCGGGGTCCCATGTCAGCCCATCAGAGGTTCCCACCTGGAGAGGGGACAGGCCAGCGTCTGCCCCCTGGAGGGATGGGAAGCATCCAGTGAGGTCACCAGTGCAGATGCCAAGCAAGGTTCCTGGTGTGGTGGAGCTGGCAGCGGGGAGGGCACGTGTAAGCGGAGTGATCTCCCTAAGTACGATGAGGACAGGGGGGCACACTGGTGGGAGGGAGAGCAACTTGGGGGGGACCGGCTTCAGCAATGGTGTCTGGGGAAGACTTCTGAGAGGTGGTGGCAGTTGACGTGAGACCTGAAAGAGACAAAAGAAGTGGGTTCTGGACAGAGCAGCTGGCAGGGTGCAGAAGAAGTGCAAAGGCCCGGAGGCGGGTGGGGACACGGCGTGTGGTGGGGACACGGCATGTTCACGCAGGGAAGCCCATGTGGCTGGAGAAGGAACCGCAGGGAGACAGAGACGGCGGCGGGAGACTGGCAGGGGGCTCCTGGCTGTTCCTCGCCAGCCCCCTAAGGACTCTGGAGTTTATTCCAGTGCAGTGAAAACCCGCTGGTGGTGTCACGAGTAAGAAAAGCTTCCAGCACGTCGTTTGGCCCAAATTGGGTGCTCGTTAACTGGGCCATATCGATACACACGAAGGAGCGTGTGCACGGTGATCTGCAGAGCCTTTGGAGGAAGAAAATAAAAACTGCTGTCTTTGTTTTTCCTTTTTATGTGTGTGTGTGAGAAATTCTTTCGTTAAAACTGTAACTTGATTGTTATATAGATCTAGGGATTTGGACCCTGGTATACACAATAGAATTGCTCACTTGGAGCCTTTCTAGACTCTTGTGTTCCATTTTATCAAAGGTATTTTAAAGGTCGGGGGCAGTTGGAGAGGATGTGGAGAAAACCAACAGGAAAAATAAAATAAAAAGATAGTCAGGGCCTTGTTTAGGGAGGTACCCAGCACAGCACTCATGAATGTTTAACAAACGCCTTCTGTGTTGACCTCTTCCAAGGCATGCTATTTGCATCAGTACACGAGGATGCGGGGGTGAGCGAGGGCCAGCACCTACTTACTGTTAGTGATTCATCTGATCCTCCCAGTGACCCTGGCGAATGGAGAGTCACTGTGTAAGAACTGTAACTGTGACTGGGGATTGGACTTTTAAAGCTTTACATCAAAAGTGAGAGTCATAGTGACAGTGATAGTTGTATTATTTTCACGTAGTGAGGACGGAGCCCCTGGCGTTGGAATTGTGCAGTGCACTGGCTGGGCAGCCGTGTGTAGCTCTCCTGTCTGTCAGAAAGGTTTTATCTTTTGCTATAGACCAAATGTGTCCCCACGAGAGTCATAAGTTGAAACCTAATCCCCAATGTGATGGTATTGGAGGCGGGCCTTTGGGAGGTGGTTAGGTTATGACAGCAGAGCTCTCACGAATGGGGTTAGTACCTCCATGAAAGAGACCCCAGTGAGCTCTTTTGCCCCTTCTGCCACACGAGAAGACAGAATCAGTGAACCAGAAAGAAGGCTGTCACCAGACACCGGATCTCCTGGCACCTTGATCTTGGATTTCCCAGCCTCCAGAACTATGTGAAATAAATTTCCGTTGTTTGTAAGCTACCCAACCCGTGGTATTCTGTCACAGCGGCCTGAATGGCCCGAGACAATTCCCATTTCCAAACCGAACATGTCACGGGGCCCAGTGAGGCAGGACGGCTGCCAGGAACACACGATTAGGATCCGCACCCGGCTAACACCTGGAGGATCATGGATTCAGGCAGTGACATCAAGGCAAGGGGACAATGTTGAGGGCTGTGAGAGAGGAAGCCTGGGAAGAAACCAGGGAAGGAGCAAGTCATTCCAGCCAGGGCGTGAGGAGGACCGGAGCTGGGAGCAGGGTGTTGGCAGAGGAGCCGGACTCAATGGGCAGGGGTGGGACGGGCACCCAAGAGCCATGCGGCCCCGCTGTTACACAGGCACGTCCATCAGCCCAGCCCAGCTGCAGCTGTGCTCATCCATAAGCTGACGGCTCACACCCAGAATTCATTCATAAACATTTATTTCCCTCTAAATTGCCACACGAGTGCATCTACTGATGGCAGCGCGCGCGCCTCGCAGGGCACCGGCCCCCTTCAGGGGCTGGCACGGCGGGCTGGCTGAGGGCTCCGGGTGGCCATGTGCGAGGGAATGCAGCGCCCCGAGCAGTTGCTCCCTCGCCGTGTCCAAGACGGGAGGTCGGTCCATCGCCTGCCGCCTACAGATAAGGCTGACTTTCGGGCTCTGCTTTCTCCAGCTTAGAAAGGGGGACTGTCCAGGGGGCGGCGGGGATTGGGGGTGGTCTTCGTGGGGAAACGCACGTGGAGGATGACAGGGATGGTCATCACCGCAGTGGTCCTAATAGCGGCTAACATTTACTGAGCACTTTGTGTCCCAGGGGCTGTGCTAATATGGTAGAGAAGTCCCACCTTCTCCCACTTAGGGTTAGGTTCTGAAGTCGGCGTGTACGACACGAAGACTTATGTCCAGCCCAGCTTCCCCGTGGCAGTCCCTTATATTATCTATAAAGGGCACATGGTGATTAGACTCCCGAATATGTATACACGTGAACAGGATGAGTTTACCTAAATGGATGATCAGTCACTCTCCCACCCATTGAGAAGCAGGGGTGGGTAGGTTCACCCCGTGTTTAAAATTCTTACTTCTCTCTCATCCGTCCCGCTCCCTTGTTCCTGCCTCTCATCTTTCTGCCAAACACACACATTCGAATTCCCCGAAGTTAAATACACATCGCACGTAGCTCCACTCGCTCTCACTTCGTGCTTACAGCGCCGCTTGGCAGTACAAAGCTGCCCTGTTATTGCCGTTGTTTTTCCTAAGGCTCAGAGACACTGGGGCACGTGCGTGAGGCTGCAGAGCGCACGGCCCGTGAACCGCCAGGCAGGGGCCTTCAGAACCTAGGAGCTGGCGGCCGGGGAGGGCAGCAGAACTCTCCCTGGGGGCTGCCCTTCCTGTCACCGTGGCCTCCTTGGGCCCCTGCTGATGAGAGTACTTGAATGTCAGAGCCTCTGACTGGGCTACCACTTTAAACAGGATAGAAAACAACGGTTTCAAACAGTACATCTGGTCAGCCGACTGACACTTCGAATGTAGCCCAGTGAGACTAGGCCGGTCCCACATACCCGTGGAAATGGGACAGGACCGTTGTTTTCTATCCCATTTAAAACTGTACATCTGGTGAGCCTATCACACCCAACTAATGGTCCACCTATGACCAACTTGGGCCTCACTTTTTAAAATAAGTGTTTCAACCAGTCTTGCCCTGAGATTTAATAGCCGATATTGTATGCACATTAAACACCAAATGATTGTTAACATATTTATTGAAGCTTAACAGGCATCCAGTATGTAAAGGATGACTCTCTTATATAGCTGTCAGACCTCAGTAAACATGTTTAATAATTAATTGGCATTAAGCAAACATAATTGTGTGATTCTAAATTAGGTGTTCAGTGAGGCGCATGGTGAATGGAAAACCATGGTGGTGTTTTATTACTTAAAGTTCAGGCTGCCAGCCTGGCTTGGCATATATCGAGAAAAGAGTCCTGCTTTCAAAGCCATGTCGCAGGCCTTCTGTTGTCTCATACCAAAAAAGGCAAGGCTGACCTGCTCCTAGACCCTTTGATTTGAGAAATGTTTCTTCTTGGGTTAGCTGTTTGTCTTTCTGTACATCCTCTCGGAGTTCTGAGAGTCCTGAACTGGGAAATTGTGTGATGTGGAAGAATTTTCACACATCAGGTTTCAGTTGAATTAACCAGTGCAGCCACCCCTCCAACACAGTAGATTTTTATCATTTACTGTACTTATAGTCTCAAAAGACGCTGCAGACACTGAATTAGCAAATACTGAACTCTGCTTCTAGGGGAAATACAGGATTAACTTTGTCAACCCTGAGAAAGAAGAAACCTACAAAGAAGGAAGGCTCTTAGGGCTAACAGGGCTCCAATGTAAAAGCAGAGCCTAGCAACTCTTTCTAAACAGCCTCTCACGCAAGCCACCCTTGGCGGACATGCCTGCACGGCGCTGCCCGCCTGCACGGCGCTGCCCGCCTGCACGGCGCTGCCCGCCTGCACTGTGTTCCTCCTACCCGAGTCAGCCCTTATAAAGGAGTTCCTGGAATTCTGTGGCAACCAATTGGGCTGAGACACTTCCTATCCAATCGGGGATGCAGCTAGTGCATTTTGGACCAATCAAACTGCCAGGATTTGGAGTCTTCATTTGCATGGAGATGGTCCAATCAGGGTCCAGGAGCAGGGCCTTCTCTCTATATCATATTCAGCTCTCCTCTGAATCAGTGATGTGCTTTCTCTTTCCACCCAAGGTTGAAGATTGAGTTTCCTGGGTAGAGCTGAAACATGGAAGCAGCTCCCTGGAGCAGGGCAGAGTAGATCTGTCTCATCCCAGGCCTGTCTCACAGATGTGCTGTTCCATGGCTGTGCTGCTTCATATTTGATCTGTAACACTATTGAGCTGTTTTTATAGATGTGCTGTATCACAATTCAGCTATTTGCACTGAATAAAGTTTACTTCTTCACTGTACCCCAAATTGGGGATTCCTGTTGGTGTTGAATTGATGCCAACAACCATCAGTTGACAGGTTCCCGTGAGCCTCTGGTCACAGAATTTTTGTCAATGGATCAATCTGTAACAATATGTTATGTGTCTTATTTCTGCTTAAAGTCACATTATTTAATGTGCATTGTTGATTCAAAAACACTGAGCTCATAGCCAATAGCACTGTAACTCATGCTGCAATAAAGCTTATCTAACATGTATTTCCTCTAAGATACATCACAGTGTGCTTAGGAACCCTGGACAACACTTCCATACTACGCATGGGGGGCATTTTAAGCAGCAAAACACCAACAAAAGAAAACACACAAAAATATGGCGGGGGCGGGGGGAACGTGACACTAAGTAGACCACAGAAAGAATGCTTGTGTACGATGGAGAGCTAAAACAAGAGGCAGAGCATCACCTTGCCCAACTGCAGATGGGAACCTGGCTGATGGACAATTCGCATTTTTTGCAACTCTGCTACTTGTCCATGCACGTTTGAGCATGATTCGGAAGCACCACGAGTGCTGATTTTGAGAGGACAAATCAATTTGTGCCAATTAGCAAATACAGAATCCTTGGGTAATGTGGCTCAACCTTAATCAGATTCCGTGAAGCACGGCCCCTGCCAGGTCTTGTTGAAGCCTACCTCCTGCCTGGCGCATTGGCCACCCAATCCCAAGGATGCTTTAGTGAATAGTCGGTGCACAGTAAGTATCTGTCCAGTTCAATTGAGCCGTTTTCAAATAAGGACCCAAGAGTGATGTCATTTGAAAATGCTCTTTTCTTTTCTTTAATAATCATCTCCTTCAAAATTCATTGCTGTTATTTAGTATTTTAATCTAGTTAATAGTTGACCTTGGCTTTTAACTTTCTCTCTCTCATCTGCCCCTAAATCCTTCAGAGACTTAAATAAATAAAGCCATTTTCTCTCCTGGCAATGAATCCCTTAAGATTCATGCAGGAATAAGAAAGAGCGTGGCCCATGCAGGCACTGCCAGCTGAGTCATATCTGTGTGACAGCAAAAAACAAACAAACAAACAGACAAACAAAAACTGTCCCTGGGACCGCATGCACACACACTCTACAGGGAGTGGGGGATCAGTCTTACCAGCTCTTTAGAAGCATCTGGAAGCTGTGCTGTAACTTTAACAATTTATTTTAATGGCAACCTGCTTGGCACTAGTGGACATGAAAAGGACCCTCTGGGGCCACTGAGCCTTCCTGGGGTCTCACATAATCTCCATCGTGGCCCTGCCTGAAAGGACTGGAGCTGCACGTGGAGCTTGGCCTTTGAGTCTGGGGAAGTTTCCTTGGGGATGCTTTGGAAAATCACATTTCTGAAGACTGGAATTTCATCCCTGGGGATTTAAAAACACGTAAATAAAGGTGTTATGAAAATCATGCATACATACTTTCAAAGTTAGAACACAAAGGACAGACAGATTGCATAGAGTCTCAGCCTCCCCTAAACATACACATTTTAATCTTTTAGGTAGTAGGTAGTGTTTTTTCATCCTCTGCATGGGTTCTCAGTATAATTTTAATCATGCTGCCTATAAAAGTTACTATTCTGCTTTTAGAATTCGACTGTTGTTAGGCATTGTTTCTAGTGTTTTTAGTTCTTCTGCAAATAGCAGTGCAGTCTACTTGCTCGTTTTTCCTAAAGCCAGTCCCTGTCTGGGATTATTCTTAGCCCAACTTGTCAGAAGTAAAGTTCTCGGATCATTGAGTGGGGACATTTTTAAGGATCTTGATAATATAGCCTCATTGTTAAGCGTGTAGAAGCGTGCCCATCTCAGCATGCGTTATTTTTAATATTTGCTAAGTTTCAAAGAAACCCAGAGCTTGTTTCCTCACCATGGCTATGCTACATAGGCCAGCCACCTGCATGTGCCCAGGCCTGGGATCCTATTGGCCTTATATCCTGTATGCATGCACACATGTGTATCTGCATGCATGTGCAAAATATAAAATATTTTTAAAAAATTCATGATATTGGCAACTAATGTCTTTATCTTGTCCTTTTCCCCAGCATTTCTTGAAAAATCTCCCAGAAGTATACTTGTGTTTTTGTTTGGATCTATTCATTCTCTCTCCCTTTCTCTCTCTCCCTCCCTCCCTCCCTCGCCCTCCCTCCCATTCTCTCTCCCTCTCCCCTCATGGAAAATGCAGCTCTTGAGGATGACAATTGCCAAACAGAGGCTCGGAGATGAAGAAGTCGGTGTGCGGCACTTTGCAGCGCATGAGCGTGAAGACTTGGTTCAGCAGCTGGAGAGAGCGAAGGAGCAGGTCATTGCTAACACCTGTTAGGAGTGGGGGATGGGTTCGCACAGCTGGACACAATGCAGAGGACAGCGGACTGTGCCCCTGCAGCTCCGAGAACATGGGGTGCCCGGGGAGCTGGTCAGAGGCGGAAGGACACAGGCGAATGCTTTGCCTTGCCCGTCACTCCACTAGGTTCCCAAGCTGCCTCTTGCGTTTCTGGCCTCCAGTAGGTCTGCTCTGGGACTTTTGGTGCCATTGTTCTGAGCACAAGAACCCCCTGCTTCACCTCAACCCCTCCATCCTCACCCTTACCCAGGATAGACAGGGAGGGAACCAAACGTGACAAATGGGCCTTCCTGTGCAAGTGTCCACGAAGTGCTGAGCGATGCTTTTTAGGCAGAACCTCGATGGTACGGAGCCCTAGTTAGGGAGCAGCTGAGGGGCCTCGGCTTCTCTTTCCTTCTGTTGCTAATAGCTGTTGAAGAGCTGAACACGACTTCTGGGCCTAGAGTGGTTTGAAAAAGCCACTGTATTCGTGAGCCCACGGCTGCCATTCCCCGTGTCTGGATCTGGCCTCCCGGAGCCTCTGGCGCTAGGGCCTGCTGCCATGGGTAAGGGGTCGGTTCTGCTTTTGCAAGCTGCTGCACTCAGCCCATCTGAGCCGTAGGAAGGGGCTGGCAGGAAGTGGTCCCCTTTCCTTGTAGCTTTGGCCGCATTCCGGTGTGTGGTGCTTACGGTTCGGCAGCACGCGGGCCGTGCAGAGTAAGGACAGCCCCCCCCCTCTGGTTTCAGATCGAGTCTCTGGAGCATGACCTGCAGGCCTCTGTGGATGAGCTTCAGGATGTGAAAGAAGAGCGGTCCTCCTACCAGGACAAAGTGGAGAGGCTCAACCAGGAGCTAAACCACATCCTGGGCGGACATGAGAACCGAATCATCGACGTGGATGCCCTGTGTATGGAGAACAGGCAAGTGGGGGCCCAGGCTTGCAGGTGGGTGGGGGGCTCGCTCACCACGGGCCTGCAGGCTGGGGGTTCTCTGCAGCCCTGTTTGCCTCCCAGAAGATTGCCTTACCATGAACAGGATGTCACCACCCCCCAAACAATGATTTTAATGCCACGTGTTAGTTGTAACACTCAGAAAAGAAGCACCACATGCCTACACGCCCGCGTGCGTACCCCTTTCTCTCTCCCTGTAGCTGGGCCGGAGAGGTAGGGGACCAGCGAAAGCGGCCTGTTATTGCTATCAAGGAGAGAGAAAAGAATAAGAAAATAAATTGAGAAATTCCCTAGCTCTTTCTTTTCCCCGAGGCAGGTTTCAGTGTGTGTGTGTCTAAGTTAACGTTATGTCTGCTGTCGCGCTTCCTGCCTGCCTTCCCAGTGGAATCTCTTAATGAGAATTATGAGAACTGTGTGGATATCCCTTAGGGCTTAGGGGATCTCTGCAGAGGACTCTTCTGAAGTGGGGCTGCTGTAATTTGGGTGTCTTTGACCTTGATCGCATCTGTTGAAGCCGAGGTCACCCTTGAAGGCACCCTGTGTAAAAGCTGGCTCTTCGAGCACGTGCTTTTCCTTCTCTCTGCTCTCCGATCCCTGTGTATGTTTGATTTTGTCCCCAAACACTTTCTCGTTGCATCTGCTTTTTTTTCAGGTACCTGCAAGAGAGATTAAAGCAACTTCACGAAGAGGTCAACCTCTTGAAATCTAACATTGCCAAATACAAGGTATGAGTAGCCGAATCGTGACGACAATGGTGGTGATTCATTATTGTACATCTAAATGTCATTCTATTTTAATTTCTCTTTTATGTGCCAAAGATATTTTGGTGCTTGCCTGCCCTCCCAGAGAGAGGCCGATAAGAACCTGAACTGAGGTAACAGGTCCGAATTAAACCCCAAACAACAAACACAGCGAAACGGCTTTTGCAAGATTTCCTTCTGTCGCCATTGTCAGGAGGGGGCACACGGAGAGCCTCAGGGTCTGGATGTGGCTCCTCCCCAGCCTCAGTGCCTATGAAATTAGACTTCTTACCCGGCTTTTCTATGAAACGTTCTGTCATCAGATGCTGCTTGTCTCATAATCACCCCTAAGAAACTGGTTTCCAAGCGATGAGGAAACAAAGATTGGGAAATCACAATGCGGACAATAATGTTCATGTCACACTGAAGGGACAGAGTGTTTCAATTCTCCCCACTGTTATTTAGTCTAATCCCAGCACCATTAGTTTGATAATATCTATTTCTGCAGATGTTGCTTGTAAGTGTTATAATTAGAAAAATCTCCTGGGTTTCTCTGCTTTGAAAATAGATTGATTTCTCTTCCTGAGGGTGAAGTTTTACAGCAGTCTAGATGCTTGGGAGAGACTTCTCATTTTCCTGCCTTTTGATGTTGGCTTTTTTTTCTCAGAAGTCTCCACACTTTCCATTTGGAGGGGGCCACACTTCAGTTTATACCAGTCTGTGTGTGTGTGTGTGTGTGTGTGTATGCAGCCAAAGAAGAATACAGCTTTTAAAGATGTCTAATTAATACATAATTTTCAAATATGTGCATATGTATTCATTTAACAATATTTATTGAGTTCTCTTTGCCCAGCAATAGCTGTATAGTATGTATCAGTTTCAGTGTAAGAGTCTCCTCTCGGAATGACAGGTGGCACGCATGCAGCTCCCTCTCTTGTGTCTGTGGCGAGTATCACTAATCGATTGTGACTTTTTCCCAGTCCAGCCACAGAATCCTTCCAAATAACCACTAACGATCCTTTGGTGTTGGTAGATGAAAGAAAACCTGTTCTCCATCTCGTGTCTATTTGGAAGGGGCTCCGTAACTAGTGACTTCACACATTTAGACTGAGTTCTTACTTCAGATCTGATCATTTAGCAAATATGCATCGAGTGTCATTCATATATATATATATATATGAAACCAATTGCTATCATCCTGCCAGGCACCAACTTAAAAAAAACAAAAACAAAAACAAAAACTAAAAACAACCAAAAACCCCAAAACACCTCTTTACCAGGTCCATAAAAATCCTAACTCTTTGGCAGGGACTCAGAATTTTAAAAGCTGGGTCCGCATTTGGAGTTTGCAAAGGGTTCTTGGGTGTTGGGTGGGAGAATGCATCTAAGCGTAACTGGGTGTTTTCCATTATTGGCTTTTCTGACAGAGCTTTTTATTTGTCTCCCCATGCCGCTTTAGAATGCTCTCGAGAGGCGGAAAAACTCAAAAGGCCAGGGTAAATCCAGCAGCAGCGCCCTGACTGGGGTCCTCTCTGCAAAGCAAGGTAGGGTCCAGCCTGCGGGAGCAACCACTTCCGTCACAGAACGCTAGAGCGGTCAGTCCGTGGCTCCTTTTGTGGACTGGGGACTGAGATGGTCGTTAGAAACGTCTGTCAGCGTCAGAGTTGCCTGGAGGACTTGTTAAAACACAGACTACTAGCCCCCACCCACCACCACCCAGAGTTTCTGATTTAGTAGATCTGGGTGGGCCCTAAGCATATGTAGTTCCACAAGCTTCCCAGGTGATGCTAATGCTGGTTTGGGGCCCCTGCAGTGAGAACCACTGCCTCTGAGGTTTCCCTGCTGCCTGGCCCTCACGTGCACCCCTTTCCACGCACTGTGCTCTTCTTTCGAGAATCACCTGTTTAGCATCTCTGAGTACCGGCTTCAGCCTCATCGAAGGTCTCGTCTTCCTGGCCCCTGTGGCTGGAGCAGAAGTCTCATGGCTGCTGAGTCACTCTATCATGGAATATGTGCCTCTTTCGGAGAAGCTGTTATTGATTGCAATTTTGTTCCTCCTCCTTGTCGATTCCAATGAAAAATAATGATCTTCCAGGAACAGTCCAGGGGAATAAATAGCGGAGCGCTTGCTTCTGACACTTAATATCTGAGAGTTCAGTTCAGAGCATAAGCCTCAATTTGAACACGCTCGACGGGCCCACTTTGGGGTGTTGGCACCGCAGACGAGCAACGATCAGATGGCAGTCTTAATCAGAGCCGGAGTGGCTTACAAAACCGCTGACTCTCCAGCCCACCTAATGACCAAGGCACTTTTCCAAGCGGCTTCTTTTCTTCATTGCACTGGAAAAGGACACCCTAGGATTGTTAAAAACAAAACAAAACAAAACAAAACAAGGCCCTGTAGCAAGCTTGTCTAACCCACGGCCCACAGGCCGCGTGGGGCCCGGGATGGCTTTCAATGCAGCCTAATACAAAGTTGTAAACTTTCGTACAACATTATGAAAATTATGGACAGACCTTTTCTTTAGCTCATCAGCGATTGTTAATGTATTTTATGTGCGGCCCAAGACAATTTTTCTTCTTCCAGTGTGGCCCAGGGAAGCCAGAAGGTCGGTCACCCCTGCTGTATAGAAATGTGAAGTAGTTCATCTGAGTTTAGCTGTGGAGACCCCTGATAGCGCAGCATCTTTGAAATCTGAGACCCAGTTTTATCGCCACCCTGGGGGAATGCCAGCTACTCTCAAACACTGTGGCAGAGCAGCAAATCTGCCACAGCCTTTCTAGATAACCATTTGGCCCCCTGTCATGAAATGCCTTGAAACAGGCATGTCCAATCTGCGGCCCAGGACGACTTTGAATGCGGCCCAACAGCAATTCTTAAAACATTATATTTTTTGTGATTTTTTTTTAGCTCATCAGCTGTCGTTAGTGTGAGTGCCCAGGACAATTCGTCTTCCAGTGTGGCCCAGGGAAGCCACGAGGTTGGACACCCCTGCTTTAAACGGATCCCCTTTAAGCCTACAAGAAGTAGTTACACACATATGCAAACATTTTGCTTCAGGAAATTTCTTCCTACATTAGTTATAACAAAAGACATTGGAAACAAATGTCCAGAAGTGATTAATCATTATATATATGAACTACGAAGCAGCCATTACACTTTATATTTTGGGAGATATTCATGGTGAGTCATGAGGTTAAGTGAAAAAAAGCAGAGCTTTCCCCCATTTTTGAAGAAACTTGTATGAAATTGTATATCTAATAGTGTTCAGAAATATATAGTGAACTTTACCAGGGTTTGTTTTTTTTTCTGTCTGCTGGGCCTCAAGTACTCATCTTTCTGTGTTATCTCTTAGTTTATGGGCCCTTTCTAAAAATGTGCACGCACAAACCATATTTTGTAGTTTAAATAACCTCCTAAATGATCTTGACCTCCAGTGAGGGTAGCACACTCTGAGAAACTCTGATAGAAAGCAGGACTAACGTCATTGTCATTCGCAGGGCTGTGGGACATTTAGCCATTGTTTTGAATCCATCTGCACCCTGCTTTCCTGTCCATGAAAGGAGAATAAATGGTACTTCCCAGGCAGATCGGTGTCATTGCTGCTAGTTCTAAGCCTCAAATGAGTTAGTCAGTATGAAAGTGTTTTGAAACTGCAAAATGCTGAACAAATGGAACCAATTATTATCCTTCTAAAAATGGTTGAAAGGAGGACTTCTTCCTTGCTGTTTAACCCACACAACTGAATTTTATTTTGCTTTATTTTTGACACCGGAAGTGGACCCTTCCATCCAACACAGTAGCATTTAGAAGCCGGGTCGCTATCATTATCCAGAGCACTGGTTTGCATTCCAGATGAATTTGAGACTGAGTTGTGACTTTTCTACCCCACCTAGTTCAGGACCTGCTGTCTGAGGATCACGGGTGTAGTCTCCCAGCTACTCCGCAGTCCATTTCTGATCTGAAATCCCTGGCAACGGCCCTGTTGGAGACAATTCATGAGAAAAACATGGTCATCCAGCACCAGAGGCAGACCAACAAGTAGGTGACCGGACCCTTGGGTGGGGGCGGGGCAAGAGAGACGTAGGTCATGGCAACCTGGTAGGGCTGCGGGGGGTGAGAGCGCTCCAATCCGGAAGGAAAGTTATTGAACTAGAACTCAGCTTCTGCATAAAGGCAATACCTCAATTAGCAGCTGGGGCCAAGCAAGCAAGTAATACTGGTCACTGCTTACGGGATGCGTACTCTGAGCCAGTCACTGAGTCACACCTGTGACATGAGTGATTGCGATGGTACGAGGATACTTCCTCACCTCCAAGTCTTCTTTAGGGAGCGTGACCCCCGAGTGCCATTTTATAGCATCACCTTGAGTGGCTGTGAATGGCAGGAACAGCCAAGCATCACCTCAAAGGCAGCTGGGTCTACAAGGGAGTCTCCTGTAATTTTCAGGGTCAGCGTAAAAGATGGTGGAAAGGAACAATAACCAACTATATTGACTATGTTGGGCAAAAGCACGCAAGTTAAAGTAGCGCCTACAGAACCAACACGGAAGGTGTGCAGGGAATAGTGAATGAAAAATAAATTAAAGCAGCAAACACTGCAAACAGGGCTGACTTCGAAGGCGAGCAGCCTGTCCAGTTGCTCAGGAGAGCCTTGCGCGTGGTCGTCATCTTGAAATTCTGAATCCTTGTTTTTTAGCAAGGGGGCCTCGCATTTTCATGTTGCACCGGGCCCTGCGAATGACGTAGCGGGCCCTGCGGGTACGATCTACACCCGGAACCAAAGTGAAAGCGCGGAAGAAGTGAGCCGGCCCGGAAAGGCTGGGCTTCCAGCGAGAAGGGGAGGGATCAGGGAGCCAGGGGCCTGGAGAGGAAAATGATTGAGAGTATTGTAAAAACAAGATAGAGAAAAGAGACGACGGGAGTGAAGGGCAGATCGCGCAGGAGATTAAGATATATATAAAAGAAGACAGAGAGCAGTGGAGGGAGTCTGGGCAATCTTAAAGGGATGACAAGGGTAATTTATTGACAGAAGAAGTTTCAAAAATTCTTTTAAAAGAAATCTTAACCGAGGAATGAAACAGCCAGAGGCTGAAATGCAGATGCTTCTTAGGGGGAGGGAGAGGGAATGGGAAATCTCCCCAGAATAGGGACAAGGTCTGATTTCTTCAGGCAGAATCCCTGTGGCCTCAGTGGGTGACCTCTTAACTGAGAAAACAGGCTACTCATCATGAGCCCCAGGACTTGCTGCCCCCCTGAAACCAGTGTCCCCCACAGTCTCACCCTCTCCTGTCTCTGGGAGACACACCTTCCAGCCGTCCTGTGGGTCACGCCATCTTCCCTTTCCTGCCTCCCCCCGTGATCTCCTCTTTCAGCCTCTTCAAATTCCGCCCCGCCTCTGGCTTCTGCCTCATCACCTAGAGGCCTCACAGCCCTTCCGGAACCCCCAAAGCCTTTACTCCACTCTGCAGCTGCCCCTGCACTCCACTCGCCTCGAAGCCTTGCGAACGAGGAGGCCACTGCTACTTCATCAGCAGCTGCCCCCTCAAAGTGTGTTCTGGGGGCACCTCTGTTAGAATTATGTGGAGGGGGTGCCTGTTGAAAAATGCAGAATCAGGGGGTTCAGGACGAAATGAAGGCATTCTGGACTTTTGCAAGCCCAAGGGAGTCTGTGCACGGCAGAAAAGGTCAGCTCAGCTTCGGTATCCCCAAGACCTCTTTCGGCATTTTCCACCGCAGTCTTCCTTAGAAGGTCATCTGTACCCCCAAACCTTGGGTTTCTTTCTTCTGTAATTTCTCTGCACCCACACGGCCACCTTGAAACCCATCTTCTTGGATTCCCCCAACTTGCTCAGCTGTCTCCGTCCCTTGTCCCCGCTCCCTCCCAGCCCTGGCCGCTGCCCCTACTCTTCTTCCCTGCCCAGTCTCAGCTTTCCTTAGCCCGCCCAGAGGACCTCATCCCTGCTCTGTGTCCACCTCTCGTTTGCTACAGACTCTTCTCAGAACGTGTCCCGACCACCCCATCAAGTGCAAGATCCACATTTACAACCAGGCCATCTATCCCTTAGCCTGTTTCAAGACACTTGAAAATGCTAATGCCCTTTAACCCACATGTCTGCTTCTAGGGATTTATCCTAATGAAAACAATCACAATGACATCCTAAGATTTACACGTAAGGTGGTTCGGTGGGGATTCATTTATGAGAAAAATGGAAACAGCCCAATGTTTTTAAATTGGAGCATGATTAAGATGATAGTAATTCCAAAAGATAGAATATTATGCAGCCATTTACAGCATCATGTGAAGACTATTCCGTGGGCTCTACCCACCATCCTGACACCTGGTCTGACAAATCTCCATATCACTCCAGTTTAAGCTGTCCCGAAGCCAGAATGTTCGTCCCTCCTGGTCACTGTTCTCTGCCGGTGTGTAGGACAACACTAGGACCGCAGTGGGTGCTCATGACTATTTGATGAATGGATGATTGCATCATCTCCTAATCTTTTGTTTCTGTTCCCTTAATACAAACATCCACATAGTCACTCAGCTTTGTGGCTTTCATTTATTCCGTACGTGTATTTCCTGAGTGGTAACCATGGGCCTTTGGTGTACGTCTCCTAGCTGCCCCCTCTGCTTCTTTCCCGCCTGCCAACCCTCCAGCCTCGAACCTCAGCCCTGCCTCCCCCATCGTCTACCTGGGCTCGGCCACCTGCACTTGCCCCACAGATCTGATCACATCACAAGCCTCCACTGAGAAGCCAGGCCAAGTCCTCACTGTCTGCCCGATGTGGTGTTCACCTGCCCCTGCCGTCTCCCTGACAGGTTGAGGTCCTGCTGCATCCCTGCCACACACATTCCCCAGTTCCGTGGGTCTCCCCTCTGTTGAAGAAGACTGACATTGTCATTTTGCCAGGTCTATTTTTGCTTTTGTGCACTTGCTCATTTTTGACTATTATTTAGTAATTTTGAACCATCTCATAATTCAAATTTTTAAAAGTTAAACAAGCAAGTCCTTGAATTAACGTCATTTTGTTCACCGTTGTTTTGTTAAAATGTGGATGAGTTACATAAAAACTTAACTCTTGTGTATGTCGGTCACCCTATGGTAAAATTGGGTTTATTATGCATTGTTTCACTTAAAGTCAAAGAATTTACTGAGGGTGTTAGGGAAGGGCTTACAGCGGTCTCCAAACCAATGCTGGGTCTCAGCCACCACTTCTCCTTGGGAGAAAGCACCATTCCTCATTCCTTATGGGCTCTTCCCAAGGACGCGTGTATAAGCAAATGCAAAACACAGTCATATAGACGCACATAAATACTCTTATGTACTTAAATAGATATAGCTACTCTGTTTTTAAAAATAGTAGCTAGTATACACGACAAAGGTTTTTTCACTGTCCTGTGTCTTCCCTGTAACGTGAGATCTTGAAGATTGCTTCATATCAGTGCATAAAGCACCTAAGGTGACATTTGTAATACTTAGAGGGTCTTACGTTTCACATTTTCAAAAAATATTTTATTTGGGAGCATGTAGAGAACCTGATTAGGCAACAAATGGAGTTGGGGTTAAGAACAGAGTGCGGTTTCGTCCGCTTGCTGTAGTGCCCCATGATTTAGCCATTCGTGACGACAATGATGAAATAGCTGTGTTTTGGTGGAGCCCGACGCGTTCTGTTTTGTAAGTGTCTGACATTACCGCCCGCCCCTTACGAAGGTTCCCTGGGAGCCATCTTGAAGAGCTGATGAGTCAACCTAGGACTTTGCGTTTTGAGAAGATCTTCAATTAACAGGCATTTTGCACGAGGTGCTTGTTGCCAGTTGACAGTTGTCTGATGAAGAAGAGATGAGGTTCACTTGTCTCATCAACAGATGGCAAAGCCTTAATGGAAGAGGCAGAGGTTCAAGGACTACTTCCCTGAACACCACGTTTAGTTCTCCAGTCCGTCCCAGCAAGCCATCACTTTGACAGCGGTGGGGTGGGGTGGCTGTGGTCGTGGGGTGAATTTATGCAGACATACTGGCCTTTTGCTACCTATCCTGCTATGCCTAAAACTATTTATTCACTCCTCTTTCCCGTCCCTGGCCAGTGGTGAATGGCTTGGAAGTTCAAGATCGTGGGTCAGGGCGCAGATTCCCACCCGGGCAGAGGTGGGGGACAGAGTTATCTCCAGGAGAGAACCACAGCCCCAGCTTCCGCGTCAGGCCTGGGCTCTCCTAAGGAACCTCACTCAGCGATTCCTGCTGCCTGTGCTGTCCAGAAAGCAGGGACAGAGGCACAGTGGTGGCCCATTCCTGAGTCACTTCTGTCTTTACAGACCCCTTAGGATGTTGTTGTTATCAGAAACTGCTACTGAAAATCCTTCTGGAAGCCTGACATCTTCAGGATTTCCCCAGACTCCTAGGTGGACAGATGCTGAAATCTTCCCTATCTTAAAACAAACTGTAGCTAAATAAAAATTGTATTTAAAATGTCCCCTGTCCTACAAAAACAACAAATAGAACCCGCCCCCCCCCCCCGGCCTGATTATGCCTCGAGCTGCCCTCGCCGTCTCCTTCCGTTCCCTGCTGAACTCCCCAGAGAGTCAGCTGCATCCCCCACCTCAGCTTGCTCAGTCTGCTTTTGTCTCAACCCTGTCACTCGGATTCCAGCTGTCACCGCCTCCACTGTCCTGAAACAGGTCCCTCCAAGGGTCCAGTATGTCTTCTCAGTGGCCTCTTCTAAACTTTCATCTAGCAGTACGACCACTTCTGGATGAATAGTCCTGGCCATGCCGCCGCCCCTGGGACTCTCTCTTCCCTCCGTCTCAAGGCCCCACAGGGCCCTGTCTGTCCTCCACCCCCAGCTCTGCGTCTCCGGTCCTTTCTGGCTTGCACAGGAGGTTCTCTGGGTCCCTGTTCTTCTGACTCCTCCCACGCTGCTGGTGAGTAGGTTCATCCCCCTGAGCTGCTCGCTCATCTTGGCTCTGCCAGATCGTTCCTTCCCCTGTACGTCTAGATGGATATCCTAGAGACAACTCGAAGTCCTCACCTACCTCCTTATTGTCACCTTGTTCCTTTGGCTTGCCTACGTCCCCAGTGGCTTGTTTTGGGCCACCATCATCGCCAACTGGGACGATACCCTTCTAACTGGTCTTTCTGCTTCTACTCATACTCCTTCCAGTCCCTTCTCAACTCTGCATCAAGAATGCTTTTCCTAAACTTCATGTGGCCGTGTCTCTGCTTACAGCACGTCACTATCTTGCCGTCGCCAGTGTGTAAGTCTCAACATTCTCAATATGGCGACAAGATCCTGGTGGTCTGGGGCCCTGCAAGCCTCTCGTGGTTCAGCTTTCACTTACTCTCTGCTTCTGCTCTCCGTTCTACTGAAGTACTTGTGTATTTCCAGGCCTCTCTACTTCCTAGCTGTGCACCCTGGGCAAGTTAGTTGACCTCTCTGGGTCTCAGTTCCCTTATGCACAAAATTAGGGTAATAATAAGAACTGCTTCATTGGTGGTGGCAAAAGACCAAGGGACATAAAAACAGTGTCATGCTTAGAGTAATATCGATATAGTACGAGTAACTGATAAACACCAACTGTTATTAAAACTTCCCACTGGCACTGTGTGTGCGTGCGTGCACGTGTGTGTTTGTGTGTGTGTGTGTGTCTAGGTGTGTACGACTGTTTGTCTGTCTCCCACCACGCTTTTAGTCCCTTGAACACCAACAGGGTCTGCTTCTCCTCATTGTTCCTGACAACCTTGTGCGTTGAATCCGTCAAACTGGACTGAATGGACCCTGATCCTCCTCCTACGGTCTCTACCTGTGAGCACGGCCAGCTATTAAGACCCAGGCAGCCCTCTTCTCTCACTGGGCTGATCACACCACGTTCAGTGGACCACCTGCCGTATCTTTCCAGTGGGAAGCCAATCAGGAGGTCCCCCCCACCCCCGCCTTGTCATTTGAAGCATCTTGGGCTATATTTTGCTGTGGCTACATCCATATTTCATTATGAACAGTTTTCAACGAGAGTTGGCGCCAGGCAGGAGGGACGCTCGCGTCACATTGCTGGGAGTTGGCTCCAGGCAGGAGGGACGCTCACGTCACATGGCTGGGAACTGGTTAAGAGGATGCGCTTCGGAGGCAAACTGAGGCTGAGGTTCAAATCCAGGCCCATCAGCAGCAGAGCCCTGCTTGTGGTTTTGGTCAAGTTATCCAACTTCCGGGCCTGTTTCCCAATGGGAGGAGTAGGGTATGGTGGGTGAGAGCAGTGGGGGTTGGGAAAAGACAGAACTCTGAGATGAACTATGTGTCCTTGGGCAAGTTGCTTAACCTCTCTGTTCCTTAGGGTCCACCTGTGTAGAAGGAGGATAATAATAATACAGTGTACACTGTGGGGTCTTTGTCAGGGCTGCTGAGGTAAGTCCAGTAGGTGTTCAGCATGGTCTCCGACTCACATCTAGAACTCAGGGAAGACTCGTTTTGCTGTTTGTGTTCACGGTAGTGTGCTTGCCACTACTTCTGCTGGGTCCATTTAACTGCCTGCAGACCTGCATCAGCCACCCGTGTCAGGCCGAAGAAGAAAGCAGTCACCCTGACAAACTTCGGCAGGGCCCGTGACAGTAGACTGTTGGGGACACCAGAAAACTCACCTCACTGCATTTCTGGGAAACATGGCTGTGTTATCGGAGAACATCAGAAAAAATACAACCAAACGTCTCTTCACCGCACCTCCAACAGTGCCCTGACGGCATCCTTCAGCGCCCACAGAAGAGTTAAGCCTTATCTTTTGTTTCCAAGAGGCAGCCACCTACTGATGATCTGATCTCGTTAAAAAACGGGCGTCAACTTGAACACTGCTGTGATTGCATCTCAAACCCATCAGCTGGTGAAAAGGAAGCTTGGATCAGAAGGTCTGAGCAAAATATTGAAGGCGAGATTACGAAGAATGGTGTTTATTAAAGGGTCAGAGACATGAAAGCACAATAGACCCAACAAATGGAGTGAAAATTGAAAGTAATTGATAAAGACTATGCAGAATTTAAGACTTAGTAAAAAGAAGCAAAGAAAGGCTCTAAGTACCTAGATGAGGAAAAACCACATAGAATAGCATCAAAGAGTTTTTTGTGAACTCAAAGGGAATATTAATTAAGATGCTACAAGTCAATTCAGGTAACATAAGAATGAATTCAAAGCCGTGTGTGTGTGTGTGTGTGTGTGTGTGTGTGCAGATATATACATATTCCTATCTCTGCATATATGTGGGTGTATGCAGCTATCTCTGGCATAGAGAGAGAGCCGGGAAAACAATTCTGGTATTCTGATTTCTCCTGCTGAAAGGAATTGAAACTTTGCTATTAAGGACATTTCCGCATCATTTTAGCCCAGCCGTGCCGGGAAAGTCCCCCAAACAATATAAAGACTGGCTTTTCAATTTTCAGGCCAATGGAAAGTGATTGAAGTTTTAGATGACTATCAAATCATTTTCCAATGCATTTGATGTTGTGTAGAGTTACAGGGGGGAGACAGATGCCCGTATTTCTGTCTTTGCATGCAAATAGACAAAGTGTGGCTTCCCGGTAAGCAGTATCCTCTTTTCAAACACACATTCCCTCTTACACATCGGCGAGTAAGAATAGTCACTTTGGAAAACAAGATCATTATTCTAGTGATTCTGCTATTCCTGAGAGTCCTTCTGAAATGTGTGTGTGTGTGTGTTCAATTCTCTCCATCAATAATTACAAGCCATGAGAAAAGAAAAGCAGTGATTTAATCAGACACATTTTTGAACATCAACCAGGCATCCTGCTAGATAGCAAGCAAGAATTGGACATCAGTACGGCGGAGCTTAGATCTAAGAAGGCAGATCTTACTATTTTACTGACTTGAAGCAATATTACCAGGTGTGTTCACCCATCTTAGAGGTTAGATTTGATTGTTTCCAAAACTCAGATCCACCCTCGAAGAATCAAGGTGTGATACTACGAAGGGTATTCAAAGTTAATCATCATTTTTAGCAATGAGCAGTTCCCCGGTAGAAGTTCTGTAAGCCCTCTGGCAGTGGTGCAATAATTCTTTAGCTTTCCAAGGGCACTACCTTCGTGGGAGACAGTGCATTGAATGGCAACATTTAGGTTTTTGTTTTTTAATTCTTCACTTTATACTTTCATATGTACTTTTAGTAGAGTATGTATGTGTATACATACACACATGCACATGGGCTCCATTTTTTGCATATATGTTAAATTTGTAAACATTTCTCTCTACTAATGGGTTTCTCCTTGATCTGAGTGCTGCCATTTTCTCCCCTTTTCTAGAATCCTAGGGAATCGGGTGGCTGAACTGGAGAAAAAATTAAGAACTCTGGAAGTTTCTGGTTTGTGGAGTCTTCCAGGTAAGCAGAACTTCATAAAAATTGTTTTCCTTATTTATATAAAAAAAAGGAAGCTCTGATGCAATTTGCAAAGATTCTGTAATACCTTTTTGATGTCCTTGTATTTGAAGATCATTGCTGAGAAATCTACAACTGTTTTAAACTTAGAAACCATCATTTTGGGAGGAAATCAGAAAAACATCATAAATATGCAGGTTCTCACCTATGTAGCTGTGACCTAAATTTTGAAATCGTCATTGTGTGTGTCTGTATATGGTTTTTAAAGAAAACTTGGTGAGTATAGTAAACTGTTCCATTCTTCTTACCCATAGGTATCTTAGAAAGATTTGTTCAGTTTAATCACCCGTCCCCAAGATGAATGTAAGAATAAACACACATTTATTTAATTTCTTCAACAGTCCTAAAAGTGGAAATAAGAGAAAAACCAGTGTTCTACCCCAAGCACTCTACAGCCTCCTTCTCTCTTCCCCCTACCCATTTTTTATGTAGTTTGAAAATCAAAATTTCCTGTGGAGGTTCCCCCCCGCCCCACAGTTGTACACAGTGTGAGGAAACTCTGATGTTTCCCTTTGGGTCACTATATTTATCTTGTTGGCCTCCGTGAAATTCTCCCTTCATGAGACCCCCATTAGCTATTCCCTTTTTTTTTACACTCTCCAGAAACTTCTATTCATCGTTTGCTACCACCTCGTCTTCCCCTGGAAGCAAGGCTGTGCACGTATTTTTAGTTCCGTAACCTTTCCGCACCAGCTACCCTGTTCCACACTTGATTCCTATCGGTTGCTTCCCTCTAACGGGTGAGGAATGAAAATGGCCACGGGGCTGCAGACAACAACATGTTTTCTTAGTGTCAATCTGAATAGCCACCTTAGGTTGCCCGGAAGTGTGTCTCAGAAGTTGGAATTTTTAGAAGAGATTCCTTGAACTTGTTGTCAAAAGACCTAACAGAACTAATTAGTGGCGAGTGCCATCCTGGGGATCTGAATGAGCCATTTTGCACCAGAACCTTTTGATGTGGTTGGAAAACCTTAACTCCTTTGAAGGCCTTCTTTTATTGCATTGAATTTCCACACCGTCGGGTGAATTTATCAGTTATCTGTGCAGTCAGATTGCTGTTTCTGTGCATGTACTGCAATTTTGATCGTTTTTTTCCCTCGCCAATGACTTAGTGAAATTTCTCATTGTTTTATTTCTACAACATATGTAAAAAGCTGGAAGTTAAATAACTGAACGAATGCTGAGAATTTTCTGTCTCTGGTGGTCTAGGTTAGCGTGGCTACGATGCAATAACAATTGTTTTTTGTTTTTTTTTTTCCTTCCTTTTGCTGCCTGAAGGCCTGAGCTACAATGTTTCAGTAGGATTTGGGAGTATGTTCTATTTGAAATACCTGTGTTTTTGGCTTACATCAACAGTGCATTAATATCATCCCTGCATGCAAATAAATAGAAATGCATTCTGTGGGTGGCCTTGCACTTTCCTGATTAGAACAGTCAATTGAAATGGAGAATTCAATTAGTACAAAGCAAATATTAAATGGTAAAATTAGCTGCGAGGAAGCTGGCTGGATGGATCTGATGCCATTGGTCGTGTTTGTTCTCATCTCCGGCCTCCGCATAGATACAACGTGGGAGGATGGGGGAAGGGTGGCCATTTCCCAGATACGACACAGTCTGTGGAACACAGATGCCCGCGGTGTTACAGTGACCTCCGGCCTCATGCTCCCTCTCAGACCCTGAGCATAAGGGGGCGGCGGGATGAGCCTTTCCCGGTGTGAGTCGGCCCCTCTGTCTGCTCGTTATTTTCTGACCCTGTTTAACCTACTGACCCAGAGGCCATACGTTCTCCCCCTCCTCCTCCTGTTCATGGTCTCCCCGCCACACACACTCTTTTCTCCTTCCTCTTCTCTCTCTTCTCTTTCTCTCCCTGAGCTGGAGCCCAATCATAGTATTTCGGCCACCCAGAGGGAGCTGAGCCTCAGTCCCCGCAGAGCATCTTACTGTCATCGTGAAAGCATCAGTGTCTGTTCCATAAGGCAGTCCCTCCCTGTGCTGACAGTTCCTGAGCATCAGCTTTGTGACTGTAGCTGTGTGCCAAGTGTCCTAGACACGCCCCTCCCCCTCCAAGAGTCGGCAGCACCATTGGGGGGACAAGACGGCTGTGCACCCCGCAGTGCGAGGAGGGCGGCACGTGGCACGGACCGGGTGCTGCGGGGTGGGGCTGTCAGTGTGGGAGCGGGGCTCAGGGTGGCACGTACTCGGCGTACTTTACACCCCACTCTTTCCCGTGCCCGTGGCAGACGTGGCTCATCAACCACCTTGTTCTTTGAGGACCTCACAGGTGGCCCTCGGGATAGTTGTCTGCGCTTCGTCTGAGCCGATACATCGGCGAAAACATTTTTCCCTTTTCAGATACGCCGACTCCCTTGTAGGTGAGGAAGCCCCGGAGGTCGGACGACACCTGAGGCCACAGAGGCTGGTGTCAGACTCGGGTGTTAGGGCTGCCCTACGGTTCAGAGGACAGAGGAATGGGTGGGCCCCATCAGCTGGGGATGGGTCACAAAGCAGGCTGACTTGGAGCAGAAGACTTCCGAAGCCAGGACAACCCCTTCAAGGCTGCCGAGGACCGTGGTGAAGACACAGCCCCTCCTTGCTACAAGGCAGAGTTACAGCTAGGGTCTTCCCTTCCCCACCCCAACGACAGCGCTCTCCGTGCTGCCCGAGAGAGTCGGGGCAAGCGTGTGGTCTTGCCGGGAAGTGGACAAGGTCGCAGGTGTCACCAGCTGCATGGAGAAATCATCTGGGAGCAGGGCTTACTCCACACTGCTGAACCTGTCCCTGAGGGGTGGCGAAAGGTGTGGGGCTCGTTTGAGGACACCGGACAGTAGGCCGATGGACTGCATCCCTCAGGAAGGAATCACCGCCCCCTGACACCCCCCACCCCCACCCCAGGCCCTGCAGGCCAGCTTCATGCTCCCAGCCCTCCACTGGCCTCCGCAGGGAGACGGGTGCCCGAGGGGCCCCGAGGGAGGCAGCCTGGGGGAAACATCTGGCCACAGCAGAGCCTAGCTTCGAGCTTTCCTTTTCATTCTCTCTTCTCTGCTCTCAGCATCCGCCTGAGGAGGAGCAGGTGTGTTTTGAAAGTCCCTGGCACATTACAAAGAGGGGGATGAGGGATGCTATAAGCAATCAGGAGGGCTTCCAGAAACTCAGACGCCAGTGGAATGACAGGGCCTGTGGGACCTTCTACATTAGTTGTGGTTTGTCCCTAGTTTGTGGATCACTGTTGCCCAACCCCCACCCTCCAGTCCTACAAGCCAAAGTGACATTAGGAAACGGTGGACCATGGCATCAGAGCTCAACAGAGTCTGGACTGACTTAGAAACAGTAGAACTGGCAGCCTTCTCAGAAGGATCTGTGAATCCTTCAAACATTTCACAAGAATGACCAATTCCCAGCCAGCTCCCAACTCTGTCCATAATTCTGATTCTTTGGCTTCAGGGGTAGAGGGGACTTGGGAGGCTGGCTGGGACGCAGAGGGGCAGAGTGTGTCTCTTACTGAGTCCCCTTAAGGCGAGAGAGCTGCCACCCTACCTGCTGGAGAAAGATAGGTCAAGAAATGCAGTCCTATCCCTGACTAGAGGACAGTAACTGTTGCCTTGGTGAAGAGAAACAAAAGCAGTCCACCCTAAAGCATCTGCTATGCCTTCACTGTAGCCGTTAAACTCTCAAGATGTTTCCAGATTGTATCTCTGCAGCACAAAGGGAGACCTGGTTGACTTTATTCTGTAAGTCTCTGAACAATATCCCAGTGGTTCTCCTACTGTGGCCCCGAAAATTCCTGGATTTTTTTCCACGTGAGACAATAGCTGTGATGGTGGAGAACTTCAGGGTGGGCTTTGATCAGATTTCTATTCTTCTAGAACGACCCTCAGATAGCCGAGAACCCAGAGTGCCGTGGCTGCAAATGGCGCGCGAGTGCGCCCCCTGCCCGAGGCGGCAGCAAATACTCTCGCCCGTTAAGCCGACAGGATTCCCAAGAATGCGCCGGCGTTCATTCAGACGTTTGCCAGGTCGTTACTCAGTCCTGCCTCCGCAAGCTCTCTCCTGCAGCCTTGGAAACCAAGTGAAAAAGATAGGGCCTAATGGGAAGACGGCGTTACAGCACACTGAGGAAGAGTCCCAGGCTCACCTGGCTCTCCAGAGGAGTGGACGGACCTCTTCACACAAGACACCCCTCTGTTGACCTTGAAACTGACTAAAATCATAGCTTCCCAGCCTCTGCCTTGAGCCCTGGAGACATTTAGTGGCTTGGCTCTCGAAAGAATTTTGCGCGGTCAGACAGCTAAGTCAAGAGCGTAGGCTGGGTCATGTCCATTGGGCTTTGGAGCTTGTTTGGCACAGAAGTCTCCACCAGGAGAGTCCCAAGGCCTCATGGGACAAAGTTAGGGACCCCGAAATGCCTGGCAGGCTGTCTTGACTGCTGTGACAACATTCCTTTATGTGCACGTGCTTTGTGTGTGTGTCCACCATGTGCTGCCCTGCCCCTCCCGCCCCCACAACGTGCATGGCCTTACACACAGAGCCTGTAGGGGTTCTCCTTCCCTCCTTTGCACTGCTTCCAACCTTCTCAGCCCAGTCAGGGGGTTCATACAGGTAGATGAAAGGGTTTCGCTGGTCTGGAACTAGGTGCTCTAAGGAACAGTTCAGCTGTGATCATTTAGAGGACCTGATACTACCTAACTAATGACAGAATTATTATTCAAGCTTCATGCCCAAATTGAATTAAATTAGATATAGGGTATATCAGTGGTCCCCAATGTTTTTGGCGCCAAGAACTTCGTGGAAGACAATTTTTCCACGGCCTGGGGGTGGGGTGGGGGTTTGGGGATGATTCAAGCACATTACATTTATTGTACACTTTATTTCTACTACTATTATTATTACATTGTGCGATCTGACAGGAGGCGGAGCTCAGGCAGTAACACAAGCGATGGGGCGCGGCTGTAAACACACATGAGGCTGGGCTCACTCTCCCGCCCCTCACCTCCTGGTGGGCGGGCGGGCTCCTAACAGGCCACAGACCCCTTTGGCCCAGGGGTTGGGGACCCCTGGTGTATGTGGCAGTGCTATGGAAGTTGCCTTGTCAAGTAATAATTTCAGTAAGTGACACTTACGTATTGAGTGCTGACTAAAGGCCTAAGTACTTTATATAAATCAGTTCATCAAAACCACCCATCGAGGTGGGTGCTATTATTTGTGCTCATTTCACAGATGAGGACTCTGAGGCTCAGAGAGGTTGAGTGACTTACCCGACGCCACCAGCTAGCAAGTGATGGAGTCCAGAACATAAGCGCTATAGCGTGGCTCCAAAGCCTGCACTTCCAAACACTCCATTGTTGTTGTTATTGCTATGGTCTCACCCCTATCGATACCACTCAGTTTCAGCAGACATACAGGCTGCCCCTTCATGGTGGCATTTGTAAGCAGCCAAGTCCTGAGCAGACTCTCAGGACTCTTGCACAGCTGGCCGTGCCCCCCTCACCCAGCCCTGTTCTCAGATGACAGAAAGGGCCTGCTGGCCCTTTCCCTCTCACGGTGTTACCTCTGACTGAGGAAGGGGCTGTGTTTACTGAACAGCCTGTTCATTGCAAGGGGGTGAATGTAGTCACAATGCCACCGAAGACCCATTGTGTCCATTTTCCCCTTTTCCACGACAGGGGGCAAGGATACCATCCTGTTCAGTGACCCCACTCTTCCCACCATGCAGAGGTCACGATCCCCACTGCTGAAGTTCCTCGAGCAGCCCACGGAGAACAAAGCGAACCCCAAGGATGGTAAGCACACCTCGACCTCTTCTTTGCCTGGGGTGTGCCTGGCACAGAGGAGGAGCTCACTGGACATCAGTCCCTTTGCTTTCTCGCAGCTTCTGTGGCACCACTGGGTCATTCCTTGTGCTTCTTACGTGGGTTCCTCTTGTTGGGAGCTTCTGGCAGAAGAGCCAAGGCCCCTGTGCTCTCTGCATGGTGGCACAGAGGTTATGAGTGAAGGCTCAGGTGTTGAACAACTTGGGTTTTTATTCCAGCCCCGCGTTGTATTAACTGTGAGAACTGTGGGCTAGTAACGGCCGCCTCAGTGTCCTTGCCGATAAGTCATGGTGCCAACCTTGGGCAGATCTTGGCACCTTGCCTGGCACACGGTAAGTGGGCTGGGAATCTGTTCACGTGGAGTCAGGGCATTCTGAAGGGGATCAAAGACCCATTTAGGGTGCAGATGAGCCAAGTCTGTGTGACAGACTTGTTTCCCCAACTGAACTATCCTACCATCTTGCTAAGTTTGACTTGTCTTCTACCTCCATCCCCAGTATGGTTGCCAGCCTCCAAAATGGCCCCAGCTCGTCCCCTCCTCCTGGTATTTGTGCCCTTGTGTGATCTTCTCTTGTGTGTCAGGGTTGATCTGTGTGACTTACAGAATGCAGCAGGAGAGATGGTTTGTAACTTCTAAGGCTGGTCATAAAAGACATGCGGCATCTGCCTTGCTCTCTGTCTTGGGTCGTTCACCCTGGAGGAAGCTCGCTGCCATGTCATGAGGATACTCAAGCAGCCCTACCTGCTCTTCCTGTGTGGCACTGAGCCTTCTCATCAGCAGCCATGTGAGGGCATCTTCTGGAAACAGATTCTCCAGCCCCAGTCAAACCTTCAGATGACAGCAGCCCTGCTCAACATTCTGAATACAGCTGCATGAGAGATCAGTAGCCAGAACCACCCAGACAAACTGCCCCCAGGTCCCTGAGTCTTAAGCTGCTAAGTTCCAAGGTAACTTGTTACACAGCAGTAGATGGCTAATACACCCAGCATGCGGGTGTCAAGGTCCTTTCCTTGAATGTCTGCGTTTCCTGTCCATCTTCTCCTGCTCAGAATCATGCCTTCAACCATCACCCCTATTAACATATTCTCAAAATATTTCCCCCCACTGGGTCCATTTGCAGAGTTGGGTCCAACAGTCCTACATTTCCCAAAGCTCAGTTTTTTCCACTTAAGTGTTTATGGACTTCTCAAGCATGACATCACCAACTCTTCTGCTCCCTCCCTTTTTTGTCACCCTCTCAGCCACCCAGGCTTGAAGCCTTACTGTCATCATGGACCACTGCTAGCTTCCCTTCCACATCCACCACATCTGGTTGTTAGCCAAACACTTTCTTCAGAGCTTCTTATACCTGCATTCCTACCACCTCTGACTTGGTTCAGGCTCACTTTATGGCCTTGGCAGGGCTTCTGTCCTGGTTTTCCTGCCTCCCAGGCTCCCCTCACTCCATTCCTAGCCTCACCCTGGAGCTGTAAGATGAAGATTCTGGAGCACCACTTTCCATCCTGTTCGTGCTCTCCTCAAAAACCTCGAGCGGCTCCCAACTGTCTTCCAACTGTCTACAATTATCTGATGTGAAAACTATGCCTATATCAAACTGTACTAGCCAGCTACAGTTAGCTATTCTTGTCTCACAAACCACCTCAAAGTCTAGAACTTAAAGCAACAACTGTGTGTGTTATCTATCACGCGTCTCTGGGTCAGATGGGAGGGTCTGCCCATGTGGACAGCTATGTCTGGAAGCCTGTGCAAATCGCTCATCATAGTGCGTGGAATGGTAAGAACAGAAACCAAGACAGGTCTGGGATTTCAAGAGAGTGGTTCCCCCAGCACATGGGGTGAGAATTCCCTGGAGACAGCCCCTCACTTGGGAGGGTCACAACCGGGCCAGAAGGCAAGGTTGGGTCCTCCCAACCAGCAGCACGTGACCACGTGCAGATCGGAAGCCCCTCCTCTGCTCCGGGCTTGCGGAGCCCCCACGCGGGTCCAGGCCTGCTGAACTGGAACGGAGCACGAGCCTGGCTTGATTTGCACAAGAGCGGCATAAGTAATGGCCTGATTCAAAATGATAGCTTCCAGAGTTCCATCATTAGCTTCCATTGTTCCAACCCCGTCCTTCCCCAGCCGGGTGGGAATAAGGAAGCGTTTGGGTAGCGGCTGTGAGCGTCTGGCACGGCCTCATCACCGCTGCATCTCTGATTAATTCCGACTGAAAGCAGCTCACACTCAGGAGGACAAAGCCCATCAGGGACCAGTTAACAAAAGAAGACGAATGTCCCCTCTGGGCCAGTGGGGGGGGGGGGTACACATTTTTAGGGAACTAGCAATCTTTCCTTCAAAGAGCTCCTGTTTCTTCATCTTCTAGAGAAAATATTTGTCTTTCCACCCTGCGTCACAAAGCATTTGTATCCATTGATTGCCTCATCATTATTAATATGTGTGTTATTAATAATAAGTATTACTGGTGCTAATTCTGTTTGCTAAAACATCCCAGAATAATTACTATTATTTAGAATAATATTTTCCTACTCTGGCCTAGTTCAGAAATCTTTCTTTTTTGGAAATGGCAATGCTCTGTGTCTGTTCTCAAAGGGAAAATAGCCTTTCCACAGCTTGAGAGCTAACGGCCCAAAATCACAGAATGAAAGGGAGACTTTGCTCCCCCTGCAAGAACCAGAGGGCCTCCTCATAGCTCAGCAGTTGTGGCACTTCCAGGAGCTTTTCTTTGCCTCCTGGTAACCACTTGGGTATACATTTTAAATCCTTTCTGGATAAACAAAAGCGGGTGTGGATTGGGAAATCCTGCTGTTGACCCATAGTCCAGAGGCTGGGCCCTGTATTTTTATGGTTATGAGGCTCTGAAAAGCTAGTCTTTTTTCAGGAAAAAAAAATACCCCTGATAGAAGTAAACTATAGAATTACAGTCCTGTCCATCCTTTTTGGCAGCTGTGTTTTGAACCGTAATGATGACAGCAGTGTTGCTCCCTCCCCCACACCCTAAAAAAATTTTTTTAAAGTTCTCCCTGCTCAGCTCAGAGGCCTGCCATTTATAAAAAAGATTCACATTTGGATGTGAGCAGAATGACACCTAAAGAAATAGCACAAGGCAACATACAAGCGACCAAAAGTCCCCTGTGTAATTTAGACCACACCCTCACTTAGGTGTCAGTCAAGACAGAGATTAACCTGACTCACAACAAAAGCACCACAAATGGTCTAAAGGTTAGGTTGTTAACTGGTAAGGTTAATTACTAAATGTTTGTGCCAGTTAGAAATCTTTTTTTTTTCTGAAAGTACCATTTTAAGAATTTTTAGGATAACAACCTAAATACAACCTAAAACAAATACCATAAACTCAAGGATTGCTTTCATTTATTTTAATGCATGTATTAAATGTATTTAATGCATGTAATGCATGTATTTAAATGTATGTATTCATATATTCATTTATTCATGCATCCATATAAATGTTCAAACATTTAATAAGTTATTGATTGAGCCCCTGCTTCAAAACGTTGGCAAAGTTAAAAAATTAATCAAGTAAGATTTTATACTTCAGGTAATTTTTATAAGTCAACTAAAATAAGTTACAATTGGTGGGTAGGGGGAGTAAACGTTTTAAGTTCCCTTGGAGGTCCACACACATTCTTGTGGGAATTAGGACACACTGGGAGATGACTTTGGGCAGATTTAATAAAATAGGCTTCATAGAGGTGGACGTAGAGCTGCCTCTTGAAGTTAGTCACCTGGATGCATAAAGGAATCAACAACCTGAGCAAAGGTGCAGAGGGTGGGGCTGCGGTGCCATGAAGGTTCGCTGTGGCTGGAGTATAGGGGCACAAGGAGAAGAGCTGGGGTGTCAGGCAGAAAGGTCAATGGACATTGGGTCACTGAAGGCATTCAGGGTCAGGCAAAGAGCCTGGGCAGTGGCAGCCTCTGAAGATGTTTTAGCCGGGGGTGGAGCGAGGGCATGATCAGGTTTGCATTTCAAGCCCCCAGGGCTTCTCAAACTGTCACGTGCACCCAAATACCCTGGAATACCATTAAAATGCAGATGCTGGACCTGTAGGTCTGGGGTAGGGCCCGATATCCCACACATCGAATAAGCTCCCAGGTAATGCCACCACTGCTGGTCCGTGGCCCCCACTTTGGTAGCGAAGCTCTAGGGAAGGTCCCCACCCAACAGGAGGAGACTAGAAACAAAGGAACCTATTAGGAACTGCATTATCCTGGCTGAACCGATCTGAATAGCTGTTTTCTTAAAAATCAATACTTGCTTTAGTCACTCATTTATAGGCTATGAATTTCATTGTCTGTACAAGTAAGGGTCTCATTTTCAGGTACAATACTTACTGAGGTCGGTGAGTTCTCAGGAGAGTAATACGTAGCTGTCCATGCCCACAGCAGGCTTCAGAAAGAATAATGTAGATTTGGTTGGATTTCTGTCTCTGGAATTTTGTCCGTGGATATCAAAAAGGCTGAAGAGAAAGAAAGCAGCTTCTTTTAAAGGTTAGACGCACACGTACATCAGAAGGACTAGAGAGGTGGGCGGTGGGGACAGTGGTCGCGGCCTGCCCGGCTGAGTTGAGATGCACGGTTGTCTTCGCCTTGATTCTGGCCTGTGGACGATCACAGCCACCACGTCTGTCTACGGTCACCTTCTCTGCTGTGCCCTACCCTTCCTCATCTCAGCAGTTCCGTTTCCATCTTAGCATCCATCTGGTCTCACTAACATTTCATTTCTTCTAGAACTTCCTTGAGTTTTTACCAGGGTTTAGTCATTTTTAAGTTTCTCAAAACTGTAAACACTATTTTAAGTAACTAAATGCTCAAAAACACATCCAGTTATTTAATTAAATAAATAGGTGCTCAAAACCCATCCTAGTCTTATTAAGAAATACCTTCATGCATTGTATTAAAATTGAAGTGGATCACACATACAATAATAGTGTGTGATGGTGCAGAAATTCTGAGCTGCATTTTAATTCCCACTTTTTAGTTTATGTCGATTTTTTAGGTTGTACCTACTTAGATTTATGCACTTTTAAATATGTAATCTTTCTAACTTATTTTGATAATCCTCAAAAATTCGTATAATCTTTATAAACAGTTATGACATACCTATTACCTTTCAGGGTCTGGGTTGGTGAAATATCAGGAGTGGTTGTGTTTTGTTTTCTGAATGCTTACCTGTTCATGGGCCGAGGCGACAGTAAGTCATACTGGGGAAATACACCTCGGTGATTTATATAGAGAGGCTTCAGGAATCCAGGCCACGATGAGAGAGTGTCTGGATGGCAGAAGGGGAAGAGCGGGCAGGTGCAAGAGGCCTTTCTGAGTGTCTTGGCTCAGGCTGCTCTGACACAATGCCATCGGTTAAGTGGCTTACACAATAAATACTTCTTTTTCACAGTTCTGGAGGCTGGGAAGTCCAAAATCAAGGTGCTGATAGATTCAGCGTCTGGTGAGGGTCCTCTTCGGGGCCTGCAGGTGACCACCTTCTTGCTACATCCTCAAGACAGAAAGTGTGTGTGAGAGAGAGAGGGGAGGTTGCGTGTTTTATTTTTTTAAACTACTAATACAAGCACATGTTTCAATTTTTAAACAGCACAAAGAGATAGAAAATTAAATTTGAACTTTTCTCTACCCTTGCTCTTGCCTTGGCCCTCATTCTGCTCCCCAGAGGCAACCTGCCATCTTTAGTGTACCCCACCAGAAAAGCTGCACAGCTCCGTAGCTGTATACAGAACCCCCTGTGGGATGTGAGATTCTTTCCAGGATTCTAAGCAATGTTAGTGAGCACTGGGTACAGAGGTATTGAAATATTTGGGCTAATATCCATATGTAGAGTCCTAACACTGGAGTTACTGGGTCAAAAGGTAAGTGCATTTAGGATTGTGATAGATGTTGCCCAAAGGCCCTTTCAACAAGTTGGGCTAATTGTTCTTCTCTTTACTTGGATATGATTGTACTTGTTTCCCCACATCCTCAGCGACACTGAGCTTTATCAATCTTTTTAATTTTTGCCAGTCTAGTAGATAAAAGATTGCATCTTGTTGAGATTTAAATTTCTTTCATTTTGGGTAATGTTATGAATACTTTCATATGTTTGTTGTCTGTTGGTATTTCTTTGTAAATTGCCTTTTTTTGTCAATACTTAAATACGTTTTTAAAACTGTGGTGCCTTTAAATGAACTAATTCAAACCACAATGACGTGGATCAGTCTCATAACCGCAAATCAGTACAGACACAACCCAGCACATACAGTATGATTTCAGTATGCAAGGGCTGTCCAGAAAAGAAACCCAGCCATAAATGTCTCTATTTTTCATATTACATGACTGGATACTTTCCCTCATATGAAGTTCAAAGACCAGGCAGAACTCGTCCTTGGCATATGAAGTAGGATAATGGTCACCGTTGGCAGAGAAGTGACGAGGAAAAGGGACTAGGCTGGGGGCCTCGATTAGGATGTTTGTAGGGAGGTGGTCGCATTCTGTGTCTTGTCCTGGCTGCTGGTTACGTGATGTGTTCCTTTTGTGAAAATTCATGGAGCCCTAGACTTAGGATTTGTGTCCTTCTATGTATGCTATACTTCCAGCAGAAAAAAAAAAAAAAAAAAAGCAGAAGTGGAGAACTGCATTCCTGAGTGCCTAGAAGGTACCGAGCACTGTGAACAAGTCAGGTGAGGCCCCTGCTTCCATTCCAGGATGCAGCAACGAGGAAAACGCCGAGCCCAGCACAGGAAAGCACCTCAGAAGCTGGCACGTTTCACTTTAGAGAGGGGAGACATCAAGTGGTGCGGGCAGACTGACAGATAGCATGGGTGGGGGGACAGAAGGACACGTGTGGGGAGAGAACCGGGGAAGACGAGGTTGCCGGGCCGAGCAGCACCCTGTGAAGGCAGGACCTCCGTGAAAGGAGTTGAAATTGCCAGGACTCCAGCCAAAGGTTTTGGGCCGGAAAATGCATGGTCAGAACAGAGCGACTTCCTTGCTATCCCTCCTACAGTTCACCCTCAGCTCCCCCAAGCTCCAGCTTTCAGCCGGAAAGCGTTCTTGCAAGCCTGACGGCATTGGGGTTCTACTCTGGCTCCATGCCGGGGAGGGGGACCCGCAAGTGCTCCCTGTGCCCCCTATCCCTGGAGGCCTCCGCCCAGGCTGCCATCAGCTCAGGGAGCCTCTTCCATGGATTTTACCACTCTGTGGCTCGAGGGCCACGAGAATCTTCCGAGAACCCCACAGTCTGCTTGTTAAGGGCGCATGTCCTGGTGCTAAAGCTCGCTCACCACCGGCTTCCTGGTCACGCCGAGCCACCGCTGCTCCTTAGGCCTGGAAGGGACATCAAAACGTCCTGCCCTTCATTTTGTTTCTGTGAGAAGGAGGCCAGATGGGTCCCCCTAATCACAGAGCGAATGAGTAGGAAAATGGGGGCTGGACGCCGGCTCCCAGGGTCCACCCCTCCAGTGACAGCTCGAGCATTTCCACTGCGTAGAGGAGGGGTTGGGGACAGCACCTTAGTTGGAGGAAGAGGGAGCTTGAAGTTACTTTTGCATTTATAGTTTTATTTGAAATTGAGGACACATCAGCGTGGGCATCAAAAAGTGAGCTGCCGATGGGGTGTGGGGAGGATGGGGGCCACTGAATCCCTCCCTAACTGCTGCTTCTGTTTCCCACCCTGCGGGCAGACAGAACCTCTTTTCATTTTCGAAGAGCCCCAGGTCTTCGCTGAGCTACACAATGTACAAAACCTTTGTCCCCAGTTTAAATATTTAATGGGCCGAAGGGAAGCAGGAGACGAGGAGCGGCCCAGGAGGGCTGGGTTCTCCACAAGGCCCAGGTGCTCCCTTTCCCTCCCTTCACGACGCGGTCATCACCCAATTTCTTTCTGCACTTGAGGCCTGCGTTCCCCTTGGGCACTGTGGGGTAGGGGTGGGGGCCTCCACGCCTTCCTGTCGCAGGGCCCCGTGGCTGTGGTGTCTGTGACCTGGGCAGAGCTTGGGAGGAGCGGGCGATGAGGCCCGACCCAGCCGGAGGGTTGACGCTGTCTTCGGTCTGTTCCAGGGGAGCTTCGGAAGCAGGGACGAGAAGAAAGCTGTGCCGTGGCCGAGCTGTCGACAGCCCCCGAGGCTGCTGGGAGGCCCGCTGTCAACTGCCCAGCACATCAGAGCCTCGGGAGCCAGCGCGGGCGCGTCCACCCTTCCTTACCCCAGTTACCTCCTGAGGAAGACGACGCAAACAGCCTCCGAAGGGAAATAATGGACCTGGCGGAGGGCCAGGCAGCCGCAGGACCGGAAGTGCCCAGGGGGGACAGTCCCGCAGAGGGTCCCAGGAACGAGGTGGGGCCGTCCCCGCTGGGCCTGACCTGCCAGGGGGAGATCCCCAAACCTTGCCAAGGCTCCTTGGAGTGCAGCCAGCCAGGGGCCGAAGCTCCCACCACGGAAAAGGGCAAGGAGACCCCAGAGCGGGGAGGCCCAAGCAGCGCCGTGGAAACATGAAGGGACGGGGACCTGGCGTGGTGACACGTGGAAAGGCACCGGGGACCGTAAAGAAGGACGCTTTCTCCTAACAACGAACACCTCCAAGTCTGCAAGGGAGAAGAGACGCGGGTCCTGTCGCAAACGTGACTGTTCTGGTGATGCCCGCACACTAGGATGTGTGAAACGCGGGGCCGCAAGCGTCTCGGTGCCAGCTCTTCCTGCCGGAGACGGAGACGCAGGGCTGCGAACGGGATCGCGTCCGCCCGGGCCGGTTTCTCGGCCTCTGTCTTTCCGTCAGCGTCTGTTTGATTAGAGATGAGATGTTTTTCTATTAGCCTTTCACGTTGTCCGTCAACATTATGGGAAGCGCTTGAAGCGAATGGGATTGTTAATCAGATCTCCCTCCTTGTGATGGTCAGGCAGCTGGACAGAAAGGCGTAGCTGCGCATCACGGGTCCAGAGGGCCCGCTGCTCCGCTTCCTCACGTCAGGGCCCGGGAGGACCGCCCGTCATGCGTGTCCCGGGCATCCTGTCCGCAGCCCCGACTGGCAGGCGGAGAGGGGCTTCACAGGCTCGGGAGGGCGGGCTTCCGGATTGAAACCCACAGCCCCTGCGGGGCCTGTCTGCCGACTGCTCGGCTGAGTTTTCCAGCCTGTAATTCTGGAGGATTAATCGACCTGGATTGATGGGGAGATAAGAAGGGAGGAAGGGGACTCCAGGGGTGTTTTGAATTTTGTTTCTGAGAGGAGATGAGGGTCTGGAAGTGCTGCTGCTCTCACTCACCCTGTGCTGCATTTCAGGTTTCCTGGCCCCGTGGGCTTGGGGCACCGTAGAGCTGCGGAGGGCCCGTCCAGCGTCCCTGGACTGCCTGGAGCCTCAAACCCTTCGTGCCTCCAGCAGGATGGCGAGGCTGCCTCCCCTGTGCAGCCGGGCACGGGGGTCTGAAAGCTGATGGCCCTGGGGGGGAAGGAGAGAAGAGATGACTTCCTCACAGCCTGTTACTCATAGGGGGGTTGTGGAACCAAGTACAGTGGACTCCCAGTTATCCGGCACCCGTGGGGGTTAGTAGGTGCTGGGTAAATGTAAGTAGACTCTTCGTTAACCAGGACTCAAGCAATCGGTGCTCTCAAGCAACCGGCAAAATCTCAAGCAACTGACTCCAACATTCTGCCGGTTGCTTGAGAGCAAGGATTGCCTGAGTTCTGGTTAACGGAGCGTCTGCTGTACTAGGTCCAAGGGTGGGAGAAGAGAGAGACCAACCCGACCTGGCTCTCTCCCTGGGGATAAAATCAGCTTTCCTAGGCCATTCCTGGCACCACACAGAATTGAAGGCTCATCAAACGACAGAACTTTCTTTGGGCCGAACTCAGTTCATTTCTCCAGGAAGACCTGACACCAGATCCCAAAGCTCAATCCACCCCCCACCCCCACCCCCGAGAACCGGCATCCTTCCTTCGCAGGGGGGGAGAGGGGGGAGAGGCTCCCGAGGTGGGAAACGTTGGCAATTCCTTCCAAACCGTGGCCCTTTACACCGGGCTTGTGATCCCAGCTGTGGAACTTGCAGGCCGGTGGCCAGCTGCCCTGACGCTTCCCCGCCAGAATAAGAGCGCTGTCTCGCTCTGAAGGAGGGGACGGTACCCACAGGAAGGTCCAGTCCTTTGCCACACGCACACTGTTTTCTAGCCGCTCACACAGGTCAGCCCCACGGGAGGAAACCTGCCGGTGAGCTGGATGACCACCCGCCCCTCCCCCTCTGTGTGGCAGCTCCTCCCCCTCCGCAGGCTACCCCCTCCGGCCAGGCTGCTTCTGCAGCTGTGGAGCTCGCCCAGCCCAGCAGCCACACTAGGGCCTTAACAGTCTGCAAAGGTTCAGCACTACTGCGTGCAACTCCGGGGCCACCGAAGGAAAACACCGCGGATTTCATACAGTAACAACACAGGCAAAACTCTCTCCCCTCAGAAGCTCTGGGTTTGACACACGGTCAGCCAGGGGCACATGTTTAGGGCCTGTGCATCACCTCCTGGAAGGCAGGGCTTCTAATAGACTCCTACACATTTCATCATGGGCAGGAAAATCGCCGTGGGCACCGGAATGTGTGGGGGTCAGGACAGGGAGGTGATGGGGGTGATAACGTAAACTCTGTGTGCAGTCGGCCTGGGAGGGGTTTGTGTTATTAGATGGCCTTGGAGGCAATGAGTTGACCTTGTTACCTGTGTAACCTTGACAATGCCCCATGCACACATTTGGCACTGTCCCACCCCTATGTCCCAACCCAACATGGTTCTTCTGGTCCACAGACATTAAAGAGAATTTCAGCAATTACTTATGGCTATCTTCTGTCTTTTTGAAAGTCATTGTGAAAGTGGGCAGCATTCCCTCCCCTATTCCACAAGAGAACCCTTCATCAGGTATTCTCAGCTATAACTCACACTTTGAGAAACTTAAACAACAGGGAAATGAATCCTATTGCAGAACAAGAGCTTCAGAAGTAGGGCATTCTGGGGCTGGTTCATTCGAGAAGGTCGTCTACGATCTGGGTTTCCATCTTTCTGCTCTACCTGTCTCAGTGTCAGCCACTTCCTCAAGCTCACAAGATGGCTGCAGTAGCTCCAGGCATCCCCTCCTCTCACCTCTGTGTTCAGAAGCAGAAGGAAGTTTCTCTCCATGCGTGCATGCACGTATGTGTGTGCATGTGTGTGTTTAAGAACAAAACCCCAGTTCTTGTCACATTACATTGGTAGAATTGTTACATGCCTGTGTCTAAGCCAGTCTCTGGCAAAGGAGATGAAATAATGTGAGGGATTGAGGTTCATCAAGATCTCGCCCTGAACTGGGGAGGGGCCCTGTCCCTGGACACACAGATGCTAAAAGAGTAAACACAAACTCAGGCGTGGAGAGCTGAGAATGGTTTAGAGTAGGCCACCAATAGCGTTGTCTTTGCACCCCACCTGTCTGTTTTTGTTTGACTTATTTCCCCTTAAAAAGCCAGAATATTATGTTAGTGACGAGTGTGGAGGTGGGGGGAGGGGTGGTTGTTGTTTGTTGGTTTGTTAGTTAAGAAAAACGTCATCTCATCTCTCCTCTTCCCTGGCTACTTTATCATCTGTCCTATTTTGTAGCTGGAACGTTCCCACCTTTGTTTACCTCCTCAAGTGTGTCTGTCCTTCTATTATTTTTCCAGCTCGGTTGCCAGGAGAATGCAGAGCAGTCTGGATAAATGAAACAGAGTTGACAGGTCTCTTAATGAAAGCTTGTTTGCACACACCGCATTTCTTGTGATTGCTCCGTCCCTGAGAGCCTTTAGGTGAGGGTTTTTACATAGGAGTGTCTGGCGTTCTTTTAATTAAGGCCGGTGGAAATGGATCGGTTTTCGTAAAGCAGGCATTTCTCATCCCTAACTCCGTTCCTTTCCAAGCCTCTTCTGCCCACCTCCTCTCCCGCTCCCTCCCTCGCCTGCACAGCGATTCCCCAGCCTCTGTAGCTGGGAGGCTCCCGAGGGCATTCAGCTCAGTCCCGGTGGGACCTCCTCCCAGTTGGCCATCTGAAGTAAGTTAAATTCACTTTCCCATCCCGGATCCTCCTCTGGGCCCTCCCCTCCCAAACTCACACCACCACCACTATCAAGTTCTAAATAGGGTTCAGGTACCAGTCACTCGCATGTTGGAGTGTACTTTTGGATGTGTTCTTTCTACTGGAACATTTGCACCCCAGTTCACCATGGGACATAAAAGGTTCAGTCTCCTCTTTAAGGAATTTCAAAGACTAGCTACTTGCTCCTTGGAGTTATCATCCCTGTCTCTTTAAAATTACAGCATGCCTTTGGCCCTCTTGGCTTTCCGCTCCTTGGGGCTTTCTCCTGGCTTGCTCATTTCCCTGAGGGTGGTTTGGCTCCCTACTTGCCTTTCAAAGAGTTCTCTATTTGGGGACCTTCTCCTGTCACCCTCTGCTTTCTTTCTGGAAGCCTGCATTGAGAACAATCTTCCTCCTTAATAACACTGAGGGTAACTTAGGATATCAAAAAGCTAAAGGATTCCCCTTAACTCACTACTTTAATATATTCTCTTTTTTCCAGATGTCTTTCTGAACAGAGAAAAATGTGAAGATCAGAGAGATGCAATAGAGAGCTCAGGAGTGAATCTAATTAAAAATGAGAAGCAGAAAGACTAAGAAGGACCCGTCTCTCGACATTGTGATTGCTCACAAAAATAAAAAAGTTGATACAGCATGAAGGCAATTTAAAAGGATAGATATTGATGTGCTGCCTTACATTTCCCATCACCACTTTGCTAAATGAGGTTTTTTGGTTGTTTTTGTTCTTTTTTGTTTTTTGGGGGTTTCTTTTTGTTTTTTGTTTTTGTTTTTTGTTTGTTTTTTTTTTGATGCATAGGGAATGTTTGCATAATACTGACCAGTTTGACTTTCTGGAATCTATCTGAGCCCAGGAATATGTTTTGAGAACTTAGCCAAGGCCAGTGATAGCCTATTAAATTTAAAACAATTGGCTGGAAAATAAATAAATAAAAACAAGCCAGCTGCTATTTTGTAGTTCAAAGAAAGAAGTAACTTCTACTTAGCTGCAGACCTTGTTTTATTGGATTCTGTGATCATCATGCAACATAACTATATCATTTTAGCTACCTGAAATAAAAAATTAATTTTCCTGATATCGATGATTAATTATCTTTATTATTTTGGTCATTCTTTCCACCCTTGCTGCAGGCCAAGCATAGGTCGAGTGATCTTTCTGGCATATTGTAGCAACTTATCAGTTACAATCTGTCACCTAAAATTATTAGATCATCTGCTAGTCATGAAAATTATAGAGAATGTAAAGATTTTATGCATTCAGTCAAAAGCACCAGATCTAAAATCAGTTGGTTTATTTCCTGCAGACTTTCAAGTTGACCAGCATTCACTGATTTGCTCTATTTTCTTAACGTTTTAGTATTTCTGTATGTGTATATATATATATATATATATATATGCACTGAAAAGCCTCACTCGGAGAAAAATTCACTGCCATTCTGAGAAAAAGCTTATCCTAAACATCTAAAGATAGCATTTCTAATTATTGTCTACATTGTGTTGAAACTGTGCAAACTTGAGCATTATTCTCACTTAACCAGCTGCATCTAGGTAGAGTCATTACATCAAACGCTTCTAATTTTACAAAAAGAAATCAAAACAAGTGTGTGTTTAAGTCTTAGGGACAAATGCAAACCCTGTGAGTCAAATAGGCAAACTGATTAGCAAGCTGGCTGGGAACTCAAAACAGCAAATATAAAGAGATTAACAAAATAGATCTGTAAGAAGAGAGGGTAAAAATAGCCTCCAGGGGCCAAGTGGGTCCAAAGGGCACATTTGGTGGCACTCATCAGGTTCTGTGCCAAGAACCAGATGCTTGCTTTTATGGCCCACAATCTTTCCTTCATCTTAGGTCCCCTCCCCCCAACAGCTGGGATCACAGAGTTTCACTCAGCCAGCCTCTTAACGGATGCAGAAATTCTTCTTACGAACCTAAGAGATGGGAACCATGTTTTTTACTTGAATCCTTCTAGTTGCGTGACACTCACTACCTCGCAAGTCCCGCCCATTCGTAGGTATTTTTCTGACCTTAGCCATTGTGACTAATTAGACTCTTATCAGAGCCTCAGGTCTTCATGCTATGCTATATACCTCTGATGACTTGATTTCATCCTCACAGTAATCCAATTGGATAGCCAAATTTTACAGATGAGAAAACCCAGGCCCAGAGAGGTGAAGTAACTTGCTGAGGTCACACAGCTTGTAAGCGTGGCAAGCTTGGGGTTCCAAACAGGCCTTTCTACCTGAGCCTGAGCTGTCAACCACCATGCTATATACCCTGACAGCGAACTCTAATTTGTCCTTCTATTATTTCCGATCTGTTTCTTGGCTCATAGAACAGCTGATCAGTTCCATTGTGTTCGTGGACAGAATGGAAAGCAGTGGGCCTGCTAAGGTCCCTCTTTAGTTTGGGAGAGGCTGGGAGTAGTGAAGAAATAAACTAAGAACAGAAGGTGCAATGGCTTGAATGTGTCCCCCAAAATTTATATGTTAAAACTCCGACCCCCAAAGATGATGATTGTAGGAGGTAAGGCTGTTCAGAGGTCCCAAAGTCATGAGGGGGAAGTTTTCAAGAGTGAGATAAATGCCTCATAACAGAAGGTCCAGAGAAGTCCCTCACCATGGGATGAGGACATAGCAAAAAATCATCGGCTATGAACCCCAAAGAGAGCTCCCCCACAACCACATGGAGGCCAGGACCTTGGACTTCCAGCATCCAGAATTGTGAAATAAATTTTTCTGTTGTTTCTAAGCTACCCAGTCCATGGTGGTTTGTGACAGCAGCCCAGAAGGACTAAGGCAGCGGTAAGTGATGAGAAGCACTGGCCTCCTTCTGAAAAATAAGTGCAAACCTCCCTTGATGATCCTGAATTAACATATAATCTGGGCAGTAGAGTCGAAGATGGTGTGATTGGCATTTTATTCCTCTCCATTTTGTGTCCCTATGTACGTGCTGCCTTGTTTCTCGACTTTTAATTGTGGGGATAGGCAAACATATCTCTTTGAGGTCAAGATATTTCAAGATTCAGTTTGCTAATTCCCTTTCAGTGCTGACCTACCTGTACAGTTCAAGTTAACATTTCACACCAGTGGGAACCCGCTGGTGGAGCAAAGTCACCCGGCCATACCCTTTCTCTCCAGTTGTCACTTGGGTTCAAGGAAAGATTTTTCAATAGCAAGTTAATCCTAGGAAAAGGTAAAAATCATCCGTGGGGATGGGTTTCTGACTAAGGTTCAGTTTGACTCACTGTCTCCATAGTCTGGGAGAAGTAGAAGCTGCCTCCAAGTAACCCGGGTGGAAAAGTCGCAGCTAGGAAGTGGGTCTACCTCGGGAGGCTAAGCAGTTACTACAAATATTTTTATTCAGTAAATGATGGTGGGTACACAAAAGTGATCTAGCCTGTGTATAGATAATAATTTTCAAAAAGAGGCTGAGACTCCAACAAGCCTCAAATCAAAATCAGCCTGCCTTTGGACCCCACTGCTTCCAACCTCCCTGTGTCAAGAAGGAAAGCATTGTCCTAGCTATGGGGAAGGCTGGTACATGTCAGATGCCAACACCGACCTCCCTGTGATTTGCCCTGTGACATTGCTTCACCCACCTTGTCTCCACATGGGAAAGGGACCTCAGGCTGCACTTAGGGGCAGATGTGAGGTGCCACAGGGCCCAGGTAAGTTGGCACTCACCTCATGCCAGCCCAGTGGCTCTAGTATCAGAATCAGTGGAAGCTTATTGGAAATAGATTTCCCTCTTTCCCCGATGCATTCCACGGCTCTGGGATGGAGCCCAGGATGCTAAAAAAAATTTTTTTTCTCACTTCCCACAACAATCAGGGATTGAACGTGGTTGCCAGCAGAACTGGGGAGGAGGAGGAGGAGAAGTCCTACATGGATTTGGGGAATATCGTTGCTATTTCCAAATAGTAACTGAGCCCGGGAGAGAGCCTCACACAAAACAAGGAACCAAGACGCTGATGCAGTACTGAGTTGCTGAGTTTTTAATGTGCAATACAAAGATTACTAAACAGCCCCCAAAGGGAGCTGCTCTCTGCGGGGTGGTGGGGGGAAACAGCTGAAGACTCCACATACATGCACCGAACTGCAGGGGGTACATGGGCGGTGGGGGGAGGGGGGACCCGGGGCAACTTTCCGAGTGCCTCCAGGAGCCTAAGGGGTGGGGAAGTTGGGTCCTTAGGACTAGAGTTATCTCAGGACTAATGAGGGGAGGGGAGGAGTGTCAGGGTAGAAAGGGACCCCAAGAGTTTAGCAGACCCTCAAGGTAGATGGGGTATATGGTAAATTGGGGGGGTACTTCTGGGGGGTTCTCAGAGCTTGGGGTTGGGGGCTCCAAGCGTGAGGGCTGCCTTCTAGATGGAGGGGGTGACTCAGCATACATGTTTGGCCACTTCAGGGTGGAGGGTATTTGGGGGGAGACCTCGGCCATGGCAGAGGGTGTCTCTGGGAGCAGAGGGGGACAATCAAGGTGGGGCCGGGGTCTGGGGGAACATGGAGAGGACCTCGGGGAGCTCGCAGGCGTGTGGGGGCATGGAGGGGGCCTGGGGAGGCCCTGGGCTCTCCCGGCCTGCGCCGGGCGCAGCGCATTCAGGCGGCCTGGCACTCGCTCTCCCGCCGCCGCTTCTTGCGCTCGGCGTGCTCCTGGGCCTGGCGCGCCCAGGCCTCCGGCCCGCACAGGCCCACCACGCAGCAGGCCAGCCGCGGGCCCGCGTTGCCGTTCTCCAGGCTGGCCGGGTTGCCGCCGTGGCCCAGGTCGTCCTCGCCGGCGTGCACCACCACGGCGCGGCCCACGATGGAGTAGGGGCCGCTGAGCGAGGCGGTGAGGCCCGAGCGGTACTTCCAGAGGTTGCCGTTCCGCACCGCGAAGTTGCCGAAGTCGCCCGGGTGGTGCGGGTGCTGCACCAACAGCGGGTTGTAGTGCGGCCCGGTGGACTGGCAGCCCTGGCCCAGGTCCCCAAACTCATGCACGTGGATGGCGTGGCTGGAGCTGTTGACCTCCGGCGGGAAGCCCACCAGCTCGAAGAAGGCCTCGAGTCGGGAGCTGGGCGCCAGCTGCCGGAAGAGCACAAGGCCGGTCACCTGCGGCTGCGAGGCGTCCAGCGTCGCGGATGGCTGCACCTGGCAGACGGCGTAGAGGGCAGCGTCGGGGCCGCCTCCACCGGCCGCCCGCCGCCCGGTCACCTCCTGCCAGATCTCCGTCACTTTGGTGTGCATGTCGCGGAACTGCTCCTCCGAATTGAAATTGGCGTCCGACACGCGGGCCACTAGGACCAAGCAGGCACACAGCAGCGGCAACATGGCTGAAGTCAGGCACCTGTGGACACCCGCGGGGGTGGGACGGAGCTAGGCTTAGTCCTGAGAGACACTGAATCCCACGGAGCCCCGGTCGTTGGAGCTAACGGTTATAGATTCTAACCCATCCCCGCCGAGGGGCACCCGTGCCCAGCGTGCGCGCGCTCGTTCTTTCAGCCCGTTTTTCTCTAGGGCTCTGGGCCAGGGACTGTTAGTGCTGCGCTTGTAGAGGTGGATGACACAGAAGTCTCCAGAAACTTAGAGGATCTTTCTGAGCGGCAAATCTGATCGTGGTCCTCTAAAATCCCGTGTTTCTGCATGGGGAGTCTCAGGACTCATGAGGGGACATCTCATGGCCCTTTGCGACTCCTCCCTCACCTGACAGCCTGCCAGTCTGTTTAGGCATCATCCCGTATAGGCCTACCTCAGACGTGCTATCCCTGCCTCCTGTGCCCTCTCTCTGAAGCACCCTAATCCCCTCTCTCTGCCACACTCAGTAGACTTGAAGACAGAAATTCTGTTTCATTCATTGGTACCCTCAGCACCTGGGCCCGCACCTGGCCGTAGGTGACATTTAATATGTGACTGCTAAATGAGGAGTTCATTGAGAGACAGGCTTGTCATCAAATCATTCCATTTCCATCCTGAGATTGAAGATGGAGCTGTGTGCTAGCGAAGGACAGAGAAAGGAGTGCCTGTCTTCCCGGGGAACTCCAGGAAGGCTTCCCAGAGGAGGCGACTTTTGAGCTGAGCCCCACAAGACTAGGAGTTTTTCCATCAAGCCAGGTTGGAAGCCCATTTCCAGCAGGAGGCGCAACATTCACTGGCTGTGAAAGCATGCAGCTTGTTTTGGGGCTGGGGGAGACATTCAGCGTGGCTAGAACATGGCCTGTGTCACTGGGGAGGAGTCGAAGCTCGAGAGGGAACATTGAGCCCGGGATGGAGGGGCTGGGTTTGCTGTGCTGAGTGTGGATATTGTAATAGCTGGAAGGCTTGTGCTGGAGAAAGTTTTTAAGCAGAAAAGTGGGTGATGAGATAGCTTTTAGTTCATCAAGTCTGGCAGGAGAAAGGGTGTCGGCTGGATGTCACGGCTAGAGAGGATGGGGGACAAGGGATAGGAGCAGCCGAAGGGGAGAATGAGGAAGATGGAGGAAAAGTGGAGACAGAGGGAGATGGGTTAGGAGGCTGCTGCAGTGACCCTACCCAGCAACGATGTGGTGGAGGAGGGCATGGGTTGGGGAGCCATCTCGGGTGAGCCTGGCAGGAGGGAAGGAGGGGGAGCAGTTGAGGATGACTGGGTGCGTGGATGGTGGTCTCGGGCCCCAGAAGCAGGGAGAGAGGGGGAGGTGCGGGTGAGTGTCCAGGTGGGATGCTCGGCAGATTGCAGGATACGGGACTGTGTGGCTGGGAAGGGTTCTCCGTGTCGGCTGCACATCCAACTTTGGTCCTTAAAAATCAGAGGCCCAAGCCCTGCCCTGATTCATTCTGGTTCAGTGGGCGAGAATATTTTATTTTTATTTTTAAAGACCCATAGAAGATTCTGGGACACAGCTAGGAATTTTAGAGTCAGACACAGATTCGAATCCCAAGCCCAACAGACAGAAACTGCAACACAGTAGGAGGGGGTATGGCTCTCTCTTAGTTACTTGTGAAATAAGGCCACAGTGAGGATTAAATAAGATACTACATGCCAGGCTAAGTTCGCATTTTTACGTCTGCACACAGGGATCACGCTGGCTCCAAAGAACTGGTTTGAGGATCAGTGAGTGGCACTTTCAAAGACCTTCCTCAACCCCAAAGTAGGTGGCACTCTAAAAGTAAGTGGTGGGGTAATTATTCTTCCATGACCATTACAGAAAGGTGATGCAATAGGGCGATTAAGCGAATGGATTCTGAAACTCACTGCCTAGATCTGAAGGTTGACGCTCCCATTACCCTCTCAGGGGTTGCTGCTGTTTTATTTTTATTGCAGAGAAAATGCTGGACTGCACACTCTCGCCAGTCTCCACCGCTTCTCGGAGCCTCAGTTTTCTTATGCGCAAATAGGGATAATAACATTTCCCTCCGAGGCTGCTTGTGAGGCTCAGAAGGGGCGATTAGGATTGCTAACGTTTGAACACACAAGCCGGGCCCCGTTAAAAAGCACTTGGCATGGATTAATTCATGTGAGCCTCACAGGAACCCGATGGGGTAGGTATCAGTGTTACCCCCATTCTGAAGGGAGGGGAAACTGAGGCACAGAGTGGTGAGTGCCTGGCCCAAGATTACAGATTCAGTAATAGCTGAGAGCCAGATTGGAAAGAGTGTGTCCTGCTCCAAGTCCCAGGTGTAGACACCACTCTGAGCAGCTCTCACTTAAGGCCTTTAGCTCAGAGCCTGGTACCTAGAAAGTTCTCAGTAATGACAGCTGTTTCCTTAGTGATCAGAGACAAACTACTGATAGAAATTTCAGGACCATTAGCTGAGAGAGGATACTGACATGGAGGGAGGAGGAGTGGCGTCATGGGTACCACCTCTGACGTGGGCAGGTGTGGCCTACTACGCTGAAGCCCCAGGGAGAGTGGTTGTGAGAACGCGGTGGGGGTGGGGCATCCCTGCCAGGCCTGGGCCGTGAGCCCCCCATCCTCAGGGTCCACCCGCTTCTTTCTGAGGCCGTCCTGCTCTTCAGGGGGCTCCTGCTCATTGGAAAGTTCTTCCTTAAAACCATAGAACAAAAACAGTCTGTCCTTGGTCAAGAATTCTTAGTTGATAATGAACATGTTTTAGAGATATTTTAAACAAAAAGACAATTCTCCCTGAACCTCAGGTAAGCTCTGACTCCCTGTGTCTGAAACCTTTGACCTCTGGCCCTTGAAGCCAGCCTGCACGAGGCTCAACCTTCCGGCACAGTCTCCAGCTTAGTTTGAGCTGCAGATGACCCCATGGGGTTTCAGGGCCTGCTGGGTGCCCGGTCCACAGGGGAAGACAAGATGGTCAGAGAAAGGGACAAAGGAGGCCATCGGACCTGTGCCTCCAGCCTGGGCCTGGACGGCAGTCCTCCCGGCACCTGGCAGGTCCTGAGTCCTTGGCTCTCCCCTAGGAGGAGGCTGGCTGTCAGCCAGGGCTGCCAGGCCCTCCCCCTTGCACCTCCCCCAAGCAGGTGGTTTTCCTCAGTAGCTCCCGCCGCCCAAGCCATGCAACGCCCAGCAAGGGCAGCCTCCCTCCCTGCAGATGTCCCCTCCTGACACCAAAGTCCCCTCAGCCTGGCCTTCACCGACCCAAAGAAGAAGTCATTTCTCCCCACAGCCATCCTCACCCCTCTCACATCTCCCCACCCACCCCCTCCGAGCAGCCAGGCTCCATCATTAAGGGTGTTTCTCAAGAAGATGATCAAATACTTTTCCAAGGACAGGCCCGAAGCCCCACCCCAGTGTCAAGCTTCTAATAAGCAGACACTCTGAGAAGAATGAAATGAACTTCAAAGTGGCACCCACCTTTCCAGCTCTTGCAAGAGAGCTTTTCCGCATGAGAAGTGGGGAGCAGGACCCAGCCAGCCAGTTGCAGGAATGCAGGCTGCCTCCTGAGGCCGGGCTGTTTGTGGCCGTGTGGGACAGCCAGCCCAGGGGAGTGGTCACCCTGAGGAAAGAAGGCCATTGGGCCAGTTCGGGAGGGAAATCAGGCCAGGCTGGCCCTTGCGGAATTGCCTCACATCCTTCCCCTCCGTCTCCTCCTCCTCCAGCCCCGGGTTCCCTGGCCAAGTATTCCTTGTTGTGACTTCACCGGTTTGTGCAGACGTAGCCAGTGACCTTCAGCACGCGACAGCAGGGAAATAAAAACTAGACAGAAAATAGCCTGTTTGGAGAGGTATACAATGGTTTCTTTCTTTGCTTTCTCCCGATTTCCTCAGCTATTGACTTATTTTTGCTGGATCCTTCTACGATGGCACTGGGCACCTGACAGATGTGCATGATGTTGTCTCAGAACCGTGCGGCCGCACCTGTGGGACGTGAGAGGCAGGTGGGGTGGCAGTTAGGCGCTCAGGCAGCGCGGTCTCAGCTGTGTCCCTTCCTCCCATGTGCTCCTGGGTACGTTCCCTATGCCTCCCTTTCCCCAACTGCCACACGAGAATGTAATGCTAACCGGAGCCTGGCACCCAGTGGCATTCACGAATCATCGTCATCGCCGTATTCGCTTTGTTACTAAAGTTACGGAGGAGTCTGTGATCTGGGGGAACGTAGGGCCGACTCCTTCCCCAGTGGCTTTTCTTCCTTTGCTGCCATGTTTTCTCAATCACAGCAGCTTCTTCCAGAAATAGAAGCTTTTCTTTCCCAGAAAAGCCCCCCAGGGAAAAAGCAGTTTGCCTGTCTGCCTGGGTGTCCTCCAGCCTTCCTTCAACAAACCTTTAGGGGTGCTACGCCACGCCAGGTGCTGTGCCATGTGCCAGGTACCCAAAACTGTGTGAGTACCTGCCCTCTCAAGGTTCATACTCTGGGGAAGGAGCAGGGGTGCCAACAGAAATGCCCAGTACAGAGTGCAGCTGAGGAGCGGGGGACAGGGCCCTACAGACCCTAACACTAGTCCTGGCCACGGACTTGCTTGTCCAAAATCCAGATCTCTGCGCTCTGCCCTAAGCTGAGTGAATCAATCACCAGCAGGAGATTTCTGGAATTATCTTTTTAAAAAAACTGGCCATTCTAGTGAACAGCCAGGTCTGGGACCCACTGCTTGGCAGGCAGAATTCAGACTGACAATCTTTGTCTGGGGGCAGCCATTCTGGAAGGTCGGATGGAGACTTCTGGGAACTCAGAGCCTCCAGCGCCTCTGCCCCACCACCCATCCTTCCGGCTCAGGCCCTGCCTGCTCAGCCCCCGTCGCCCTGCATTCTGCTGGTGGGCATCGTTTTCCTTAACGACGGACTTTTCAGAGTTCCAGCTGCCACCCCACCCCACAGCATTCTGGTTTCTCATTGTGAATCTTGCATCCAATTTTAAAAAATTAGTATTTTCATTCAGTTCTGGAAATAATAATTATATAAGTTCATGACTGCTGTATCGAGTGGTGCTTTCTACATTTCACCTAATTTTGTTCCTTTTAAGGTCCAAGAAAGACCTCCGCATGGTGTTCTAGCATCGGTGCTGAAGTCCATGTTCACTTTCATTTCTATGGCCTCCTAGGGGAAATTTGCCTTCTTTCTCCCCTGTGGCAGCACGCATTTCCCCTTCCTGTGGCAGTAGCACCCAGTTTCCTTCTGGGAAACCACTGCGCTCTCAGCCCCTGCAGGGTGGGCCTGTGACCAATCACAATGTTACACTGCTTCCGGGATACTCCATTCAGAGCCAATGAGATGCAGTGACACCTTTGCTGGGACTGTTGGAAAAGAGGTGTCCCCTCTTTCCCACTGGACTTGAACTGGAGGAGAAGGGCTAGAGTAATGGCAGCCACCTCGGCTCACTAAGGGAGGACCTGCCTGTGGATAGAGCCGATGTGCAGGGAAGTGCCATAAAAGTAGGGTGGGCTCTGGGCCCAATGGCAATGTTGGAGCCCCTGAATGTAGCCTCGCCTAGAGCTCAACACCTCCATTATGAGAGTCATAAATTCTTTGGGTTGGGTTTTCTGAACCTGCAACCAAACACTTCACCACACTTTCTCATACAGTATTCTGTTTAATGCCCACAGCACTTTTGAGGTGTGGCTATTAACTTGCTCACTCTGTGATTGAGGAAATGAGGTTCAAAAAGAATAAATAATGGGCCCAAAGTCACAGAGCTAGAAAATAGCAAAATCAAGATTTAAACTCAAGACTTTCTGATTCCTAATTCTGGCCCTGTAACCACTTCATTTTATGACCTCACAGCCTGAAGAGGAGATCAAAGAAAAGCTAGAAACAACAGGTGAGTCTACACATTGCAGTTACCTCTGTAACACTACCACACACTGAACCACCGAGCTCACTGTTTTCATACCTGCTATAGTATAACGCGAGAGGAAATCAAGTGAGCATTGTACCGCGGCTGTGTTAGGAGAGCAAGTCAAAAATACTCCTATCTTCTAAAGAGATCTCTGCTAGAGGACTTTGTACTTCTTTTATACAGAGATACCGGTTGTAAACAGTTTCCTTTTCATTATGTTTAGAAAACTGATAGAATTAGATTTCACCAAGAAATAAAGTGGTTTCCATGAGCAGAAAGAAAATTTTTGAAAGCAACAGAGTTTCAGCTTGCGTCCCCAGAAAGCTGGGTTCTGTGTGATGACAGTTGACCCAGCCAGAGTCCTTCAAACACACCTAAGAAAACTTCGAGGGCGTCGTGCCTGCCCAAGTTTCTTCTAGAAGCCCCCTGTGGAGTGAACTGCACAAGTCAATCTTGAGTCCTGTTGTTTTGTCTTAGCACGTCTGGGTAATATGGGAAAAAAGAGATCCTTTTTGGCAAGGTGGACGGGAAGAAAAGAAGCATTATTCTTATTAATAATAATAAAGCAATAACATTTAACATTTATTAAGTATCTCTTGTGTGCCAGGCACTTATTAAGCAATTCACATGCGTCTTTTCATTTGCATTAATTGCATTGCTCCTCAGTGAAAAAAGAGATCACATTCTGTGTCCACATCCCATTCTGGCAAGTTTCCTTTCCCCCGTGAACATGTCACCCTCCCCTTCCAATGTTGAATCAGAAGGTAATAAAAGCCAGTGAGAACCAGGAACCTCGACCAGCTACGCAGGTGGGCATGTGAGAAGAATGACCCATGGCGGGTCATGAAAGCAGCGCCTTTTCTGACCAGACAGTGAGTGTGTGAAGAATTCTCTCAGGAAAACACTAGAGTGAAATTCCTCCAAGTTAAGTTTTTCAGGGACTCTGACCCTACCTCCAGTTCCACTTCCTGCTCGTACATTTAGAGGAAGCTCAAGTCCTTCCTGCTCTACCGCATAAAAGCAAGATGGCAGTACGAGTAACTTAAAAGCATATCCAACGCAGTGCTCATTTCCTCAAAATGATTAATTGTATGGTACATTCCACTTGGGAAAAGACAAGTATTTTCAGCTGGCTTGCTAGTCTTATTTATTTAAAAATATCTGCTGAGCCCGTAGCCACATCTACCCGTCTTCTTGCTGCCTCCCACTATATAGAAGCTGGGAAGCACACACTTGCTTTCCCAGCCTCCCTTTCAGCTAGTGGTGGTCACATGACCTAGTTATGACCTAATGTAGCTTTTCACCTGATATGGCTGTGTATAATGAAAGTAAAAGGAATCTTTTGGGAACAGAAATGGTTGGTACTACTTCTTTCCCCTTCCTCTTACCTTGAACATGGCTTGGAAGGCTAGTGATGTGGCCGCTACCTTGAGACTATGAGTTGACAAGAATGAAAACAAAAGGCCAACAGGCACAGGATGGAGGAGGGGAAAGATGAAAAGATCCGAGGTCCTCAAAAACGTCATTGAAAAAATAAATTAAAATCAAAGGGCGGAAAAACGTGCCTCACTGAGCACCTTTACCAACACCAGCATAGCTCTAGTCTTCTTTTAATAGGGGACAATAAACCTCAATGTGTTCTACTGTTAGCGGGCTCGTTACTTAACAGCCAAATTGATGCCTAAACGATGCAGTTAGGTACCAGAGCCTGTCCAGGGCGTCATGCCTATGAAGATGTGGAAATCACAGCCTCACTTTAAGTGGCTCATAATCTATCTGGAGAGACCTATACAACGGGACCATAGAATCCTCTCCAATGTCACTCCCATGTTTTACAGGTGGGGAAACAGACCCACAGTGGTTAAGGGACTTGTCCAGTGTCGAACCTGTTAGATGTAGAGGAAGGACTTGAGCCCAATTCACCAAGCCTTCAGGTTGGTGATCTTCTATTTCATGAGTTCTGAGATGTCACTGACCGCACCTTCACCCGCTGCTGACCTCCTCACACCCATACCCTGCACCTCACCATAATGCAGAATACTCTCCCTACTCAGATAGCCAGCTTGGCCCAGTCCCTTTTTCATACATCCCCAGAATGACCAAACCAACAGAAAACATGGGCATGTGAAAAACACACAAACATCACAATACCTGGAGAAGAGAGTCTAGGGACAGAGGTGATAGAGCATTCTCTATGTCTAAGATTATGGGAGATTGTTGCTGGAAGAGACTATAGAGAAAATAGAGGTCTTTTGACTCAGCATCTATTTTAGAAAATGCATTAGGAAGTCTAAATATGGACAGGATTCAAAAGCTTCAGATCCAAAGCTCAGGGAATGAAATAGCCAGGATACAGCCATGTGTCTCACTTAGCAAATGAGTCCTGTCTGGTTCTGGTCATTCTTTAGGGATGTCTAAAACGGAATAAGCCACAACTGCTATCACAGCCTCTAAACACCACCACCCACCATGGCTACCCAGAGGGTGAAGCCATGGGGCAGTGGCAGGTTAGAGGTTCTGTGCTATGGCCCTAGTAGGATGTTTTGAATTTTATTTTGTAGAATTTTGGAGCAATCTTAGGTAGCGATCAAGCTCTTCACAGTGCCCTGGGTCCTGGCCCAGCTGTGCGGGATGCCACCTTGCCCCTCCTGGACAGAACACAGGTGGGTCCTAGGCCATTCTCCTCCCAGTGGGAACCTAACAGGAGCTGGTGGCAGCCCAGTGGAGGACCAAGACATGGACATTTTTAAATGTCCCTCCCAACTTCTGTCCATCTTAGCACGGGAAGCTTTTCATACTGGTCCTTCTCCACAAAACTTACATGAGAAGCAGGAGTTTGTTTATTATATCATTAGCCTATCTCTCTCAAAAGCCAGAGCAGAAGAGAAGGAATCTAATTATTGGCTCAACTATTTCAATTTACTTACGGAGACACATTTTAATAATCAGAGCATTTGTTCTGGTTGGGTGTTATTGACCATGGTAAAATTAAATTTTCATTTGTGAGCATATATTCATTATGTAAACACCCGTATAGACTTGAAATTTTTTTAAAAATGCATTTAAAAGGAGAGAAGAGCCATTTATAAAAGAAAATGCCTATGCACAAGCTGAAACCATCCTCTCTTTTTTGAATTCTAACCTTCAAAGTTAGAAAATCTCAAACAAAACTTGAATATTTACTACAACAGAAATTGAAGTTCAAGTGCCTATGGAGGCCAAACAGGTGACATAATGCATGAAGTGGACCAGCTATGTGTCATCTCCTTCTTGTCTTTCGACGCAGGGCCTTTTATCTACAGTTTGCTTTCCCATTTTAGTGGAGATGTTTACCTGAAGAAATAACATCTCTCCTACGAGTCGAAGAAGAAGAGGCCATTGAAAAAGGGCAGTTCAGCCCCAGTGCCTGGGAAACAGTGGAAAAACAGTGGCGAGAACAATGCCAAATCTATAGGGGGCAGCAGCTGCTCAACCGTACGTTGCCGTGTGGGAAGGCAGCTGACCATGGCCAGATTTCCCACTTCTCAAGAGAGGCCAGAGATTCAGATTTCTATGTGATAGCTCTCATGTTTTCAATGACTGAAATAGTGTTATTTGCTGCCCATAGGAGATCCATATCAAATATAAAGACACAGACAGATTGGCAATAAAAGGATGAAAAAAGATTTACCGTGCAAACAGCTAAGCATAAGGTGAGCATGGTTGTATTAATATCAGACAAAGTAGATATCAAGACAAAGACTATTGCTGTAGAGAGTCACAGCAACAGGGCATTTCACAATGATAAAAGGCACATTTATCAGGAAGACAAGAATTCTAATGTTTATATGCCCAACAACAAAGCTTTAGAATACATTAAACCAAGTTTGTGCAACCTGCACCCTGCAGGCCACATGTGGCCCAGGATGGCTTTGAATGTGGCCCAACACAAATCTATAAAGTTTCCTAAAATATGAAAACTATGCACGGACCTTTTTTTTCTTTTTTTTAGCTCATCAGTTGTTGTTAGTATTAATGTATTTTATGTGTGGCCCAAGACAATTCTTCTTCTGCCAGTATGGCCCAGGGAAGCCAAAAGGTTGGATAACCCTGTGAAAACAAAAACTTAACAAAGCTAAAAAGAAAATGAGCAAATCCATAATCATAGTTGGACATTTTAAACATACCCTCTTATTAATTGATAGAAGTAGACAAAAAAATCAGTAAGTACATAGATTATCTGAATGACACTTCAACCAATAGAGCTGAAATGATATTTTCCCAACAATTGCAAGACTAAATGTTCTTCTCAAGTTTTTATGAAATATTCACCAAGCTAGATCATATTTTAGTCTATCCTGGTTTCATTACATTTAAAAAGAATAAAGCCTTTTAGACTATGTTATCTGATTGCAATGAAATAAAAATAGAAATCAATAGCAACAAGATATCCAAATAATCGCCTAACATGGAAATTATATAATGCACACTAAACAATCCACGACTCAAAGAAGAAACGATGAGGGGAATTAGAAAATATTTATAAGTAACTCATAATGAAAACATCATATCAAAATGTGTGGGATGCAGCCAAAGCAATTATTAGGGGAAAATATACAAATATAACTTCAAATGTCTGTATTTAAAAAATAGAAACATTTACATGTTAGGAAGCTAGAACAATAATAGTGCAACTTTTTAAATGGATCAAAGAATTTAGCCAATGCTTCACAAAAGAAGATACACAAATGGCCATTAAGCGTCTTTGTGGGTCATCAGAAAAATCCAAAACAAAACCACCACCGATTGTCACTCTATGCTTTGCTGAAAAATAAAAGAAAAAGAAAAGGATTGAAAATGTAATCATTGGCCAGGATGTGAAGTAATTAGAACTTTCATACATTACTGGTGAGGGTGTAGAATGGTACAACCACTTGGGAAAAATGTTCGGGAAGTTTCTGACAGGGTTAAATATACATTTAACATGTGATCCAATAATTTCATTCCTAGAAATTTACTCAAGAGAATGAAAATGTGTGTCCAAATAAGACACGTGCAAAAATATACATATGAGCTTTATCATATACATTAGTAATAGTTGCAGTGAAAACATCACAACTGTCTATCAGCAGGTGAATAGATCATTTGTGTTACAGTCCCACAACTGAACATATTCAGAAATAAGAAGAAATAAACTACCGGTACACACCACAACATGAATGGATCTCAACAATAGCACTCTGAGTGAAAAAAGCCAGACACAAAATACGTATCATATGACTCTATTCACATGAAGTTCTAGAGCAGGTGAACTGTTATACAAATCAGAACAATGCCTTCCTAAGATGGGGGAGAAGGGACATTGGTTATGGCAATGTGTAAGAATTAGCTGCAAAGGGACATGGAATATACCTCTGTGATGATGGAAGTATTCTATACATTGAATTTGAGATACTGACATGAGGGTTTATGTTTGTCAAGGATCATGCATTTTATTGCTTGTAAATTGTACTTCAATGAATTTGGAAAGCAGAGACATTTGTAAACATTAGCAGAATAATAAGGTTGACAGCTGTTGGGTTGACCTCATTGGTGTGAGGATAACCTCAAGTTCAAATTCTTTCCAGGCAAGGTCATCTAAATGGAATTTTGTATTATGTTATTGCTCCTTAAAATTCAGTCTTGCAGAGACAGAGATCAGACCTCTAAGGAGCAAGCATTCTAGAGTAAACAGAGAAGGCCATCTCACTCATTGCTGGGTGGTTGTGTCACTGAGGTTCTAAACCAGCGGTTCTCAACCTGTGGGTCGCGACCCCTTTGGGGGTCGAACGACCCTTTCACAGGGGTCACCTAAGACCATCGGAAAACACATATCAGATATTTACATGATGATTCATAACAGTAGCAACATTACAGTTATCAAGTAGCAACGAAAATAATGTTATGGGGGTCACCACAGCATGAGGAACTGTATTGAAGGGTCGCAGCCTTAGGAAGGTTGAGAACCACTGTTCTAGACAACCCTTGAAAAAACTACCAGACAGTTGAGAACTGATGGGGACTTCGGGGTGAGAGTGCTGCTCCTGCCCTCAGGCTAACTAAATCGGCACTCCCCTCACAGCAGGAGCCCCCTCTGAGCCCCAGGGTCCTCCCATGTAAAAACAGGGACAGTAATTGGGTAAGGATTAAATGAGATATGCATGTAGAAGTAACCAGCTGAGTGCTCGGGATATAGTAACCACCGAATCTTCTACTATTATGGCTTGTTTTATTTTCTAAATGGAGCTAGGAAATAACAAAAGTATCAGGGTAGGGATGGGAAGATGGTTGGAAATACAAAATGAATTTCTTTATATCATCACAGGTGACTGTCCTCTTTAGGACACTTTGTTCCCATATTCTCTAGGTCTCCTTAGGTTGCAAATGACAGAAATCAACTCATACCAATTTCAACAAAAAGGGGATTTTATCGGTTCCTATGAGTGAAAAATCCAGGATCTTACATTCCAGTAGCTCTATAACGCCTAATAATTCCAGCGCAAGTCCCAGATTGAGTCTCATGGAACCCATTTGGTTCCCATATCTGAACCAATGGGAGGGAATGCAGTTGTCACAGTCAGGAGTCAGGTTAGCACCACTGGAGCCACTTGTAAGAGAGGGAAAGACGTGGCTCCCCAAAGGAAAACACAGGTGCCGATCTGTTTGGCCCCCATTCCCTGAGGCTGGCAGGCACTTCCCAGCACTACAAATTGCTTTCTCCTGTGTATGCCATACTAAAGAACACCACGGTGGATTACGCACAAGCTGATCGGTGTTTTGCAGACAAATGAACTCCTCTGAAGCTGCCTGCCCATCACATGATCCTGTTGCTCCGTTTTTCACATCTATTCCCAGTGGTTCTTAAAGTGCCCCAGAACATTCGCTTCGCACTGAAAAACAGACTATGTCTCCTAAGTGTCCATAACGTTGTCTTGTTACTAAACAGAATTTGGTATCTTCTTATTTCTATTTCAACAGAGCTTGGGTTTACTTCAGCACCACCCTTCTATACAGTGAAGGTGGCTTCATTGGGAGGACGAGAAGGGAGGGGTTGTTTGTTCAAATACTCCATTTTTACAGCCCGGCTACTTGGTCCCTTGGGACACTTTAATTGCTTCCTGTTATGACACCAGTCAAATGGATGAATGAATTAGACCATTCAGCTGGAAGCCATAAATATTAGTTGAATGGAGAAGAAAACAAGCCCTCCTTTTCCAAGTGGCCAGGAAGTGTTCAACCCAAAATTGGCGCTCGGCTAGTAGAGTCGTCATCGTCATTCAGCACCTTGGGGCTTTCCACATTGTGCAAAGAATGTCACGAGCACTATTGGCTCCCTATGGTTATTGATCCCTGCTTTTCTTTCAGTTTGTTCAGATATCTGAGTCTACCCAACAGGATTTAAAGTCACTACAGAGAGTTCTTAATGAATCTAGTTCAATTGGCACATGGGGTTCCCCAAGAGTGGCCAAGCAGAGAGATGTAATAGCCTGGGTCCCTGAGGCTGTGACAGTTCTGTGGCTACATCATTTCTACCTCTGGACTTTCCACTCTGTAATCTATTACCCAAGTGAGTGCACGTCAAGCATTTCTTTTATTTATAGCCCAGAGATACAATGTGCTGGCCCTGTGAGGAATTGGTCTTTATTCAGGCAATGGTCAATAAAGAATGCTTTTTCCTTTACCTGCTCTGGGTGCTAGAATCCACACTGCAATTTTCAATTGGCTCAATCTAAGAGTGACTGTCAGGAATACTCATGGCTGCAAATAACAGAAAATATGATAAAAAGGTGCTTAAACACTTAGATCTTTGTCACATGGAACAAAGGGTCTACAGATGGGTGGCTCATTACACCATCAGGTTTCAGGGTCTTTTCATCTGTCCTTTCCGTCTTCATCAGTGTGTAGGCTTCTGACCTCATGCTTGTGGCCTTATAGCTGCTAGTTGGCTTTTACAGCTCCCTATGTGGCCTCTCATTTCAGACAGGAAGAAGAAAGGGGGGAAGTAGCAGCACTCTACCTCCCAGATTACTTTAATTTATGTCTCATGGCCAGAAATGTATCACAGGGCATCCCCTAGACTCATGGGAATCTAGCAGAACAAGCGTTCTTAGCTGAACACATGGCTTCCCTAACAAAATTGCATTTTCATTATTAAGGAGGAAGAGAGAACGTTTATTAGGTAGGCAGCTAGCATGCCTGCCACACTGGTTCTGATATTTACCTTTAGGTCTCTAAGATATTAAGGAGGTTCTATAATTGGGGATTTTATAAAGACAGCAAGGAGATTCGATGAGAAAGACTAAGCTCAGTCATGGAATTAACTGCTGACTGTTAAGTTAGGCATGAATAAAGAGGCCTCAAACTAGAAACAACACTAATGTCTTATATATTCCTTATCTTAAGGGAGTGATATAAACCTTAACAAGGTACAGGTAAGGGAAATGTTTACCCCAGATCTTCAGCCCTCATCATCCTGGTTCTGCACCATTCAGAGAACTAACTCTTTTGTGTCCCACAGTGATGAATGGTTGTTTCCTACTCTAGCAGAGATGGTAGATAAATCGTACTCTTTCTAGCCAACATGGATATCCATCCCTCCATCCATCCACCCACCCATCCATTCATCCACCCATCCATTCATCCACCCATCCATCCATCCATCCATCCATCCACTCATTGTCCATCATCAAACCATTCAGTCATTCAATCTAAGTTTTCTAAGCTCAATCAAAGTACAGAATCCTGTCAAAAATACTTCTATACCTTTAGCTTTGCTAGTGCTAAGGCTACTACACAAGTCTGTGTAACTGGTCCTTCAATACGCTCTTGAAATGCTTTGTTTTGCCTTCTCTTCATCAGAGCCATGGGGCTATTTTCTGCCTCTCTCTGTTCTGAGCAAGCCTCCATCTTCACAGCAGGAGGAGAAACAGTTTTGTTGTCTGTGCGTTTGATAGGAACCGAAAAGCTTTCGAGTTGAGTGCTGCTGCGGGGGTTGGGGCGGGGGACATCTCCTTAGAGAGCCATCGCTGTCTCTCTAAGACTTAGGGAGATGTCCAGGGCAGCATAACTAAGCAACAACTCTCATCCCTCTCCCCAACCAGCAATATCAGCTGCTAAGCAGAGGGTTTTGCTTCTTGCCCCCATGGGGTTAGGTGGTGTACTTGCTTTTACACAGGAAGGAAGCAGGAGCAAGAAAAGTTGAGGAAAGCTTAGTATCTTCCTCTTCGTTTAGACGAAGGAGTTTGCAGTTTCATCTCCAAAAAGTCCCAGTGAATATGATTATTTTGCCAAGAAATGGATGGAGGCCTTCTTCCATTAACATGTGTAGATAATTGCCCCAAATAATGTTAGGAGATATCTTAAAGATGCACAAGGAGGGATCAAAAGGGGGTGAACAGGGGCATCCTAACAGTAGAGGGGCAGAGAAGAGGTGTTTTGTTTATTGTCTTGCAGTAGCCACCTCAAACTTAGTGACTAAAAACACAACCACTCAATTATATCTCAAGGGATTAACTTGATAATATGTTGGCTGGGGACTGACTGGCAGTTCTTGTACTGGTCTTGCCTGGGTTTTTTTTTTTTTTTCTTGTCGTTGCAGTCAGTGGGCAGCTGGGGCTGCCATTGGGCTGGGCATATGAGCCTTAGGCATTTTTCCATGTGGCCACTCTCCCTGTGACAACTCATCCTCCTGGACCTCTCCATGTAGACTTGTTCTATATCAGGGACACTCAGACATCTTATGTGATGGCTACTCTGACAAAACATACCATTTTAAACAGGACAGAAAACAACAGTCCTGTCCCATTTCAAACAGTACATATGGTCAGCCTAGTGACACCTTGAATTTAGCCCCAGTGAGACTAGGCTGACCACACGTCCCATTTGAAATGGGACAGTGCTGTTATTTTCTGTCACATTTAAAACGTTACGTCTGGTCAGCCTAGTGATGGCTCAAAGCACTGCAAAAGGTTCCTTGGGCTCAGAAATCCCCAAACATCACTTCCAGATTGGTCAAAGCAGTCATAGACCAAATGCAGATTACATAGAAAGGAATACATAAACCGGGGAGTTGTAATGCTTAGAATGCCACAGTCAGAGAAGAAAAGGCACCAAACAAAATTGCCTTTTTCACAGCCTGACTTGTAACCAGCTCTAATGTCTTCCTGGCAGATTTATTTGGGAGACAATCGTGACTGAGGGGACCTGGGTTGTGAAAGAGGGCTGTGTACGATTTTGGAGTCAGGCTCAGAGTCAGGGAGACTCCCAATAGCACACTCCTTTGCTCTCAACAATAATTTATTTCCACGCCATCACTCACACATGTTTTTAATAGCGATGATAAGGCCTGCTTTAAAGATTGGCAAAAAATGCAAAGAAATGGCCTCTTGCTGCTTTTACAAAGCAGCCTTCAAGACCACCTGTAAGAGCACCTTGTTTGCTTATTTAAGCAAAATGTGTTGATTATTTTTGGCATAACTTAAGCCCCCAGAGACTAATGAGGTGTTAACAGAGTGTGTTAATTATGTGAGTTTTGTTGCCTTCATTGAAGCTAAGATCCTCAATCCCATTTGCCACCTGAGATCCCAGAGGAGCCGCATTACACTTCTGACCCCAGCGTCTCCTAAGCTCCCGGGACTGCGCACAGTCACGACACACTTTGTTTCCCCGCGGAGAAGCAGATGAGCCCGGCTCACACACTCAGACCTCGGATACCCGCTTTCAAATTTTTATCCATTTTTAATCTCCATTATTAGTGGCTGGATTTTATGGTAAACTCGTCGTTCAGGAAGCGGGCGACATTAGCTCATTTTTGATCATTTGGAACTGACTGTCCTTCGACTCAACAGAAAACTGCTGGGGAAGCTGAAAACCAGGAAGGAGGAAAAGCACAAAACGCAGCTTTCGTTGCTTTCTGCAGTGTTTTAATTAACCAAGGAATTGTGTTGCATGCACTCGATTCTGATTATTTTCAACTTCAGCAACGTACACTATACCCCTGTCCCGGGTGGTGACGTATCCCGTTGGGGTGGCCTGTCCTCAGGAAGAGACCTAGCCCAGCCGCATCCGAAGCAGCCATCAGCGTCGCCTGCGCGGCGTTACCTGCCTTGCTGACGTTCCGGAGAAACCTGATTTGGCAATGGTGTTCGGGGCTTTCCTGCAAGTCCAGGAGGTAATGGAGTTTGGGATTTCAGCTAAGGACATCTTAACGATGGCCCCCTCGGGGTGTATGGAGTTGTAATGAAAATAGCAGGCGAATCTGACTGCAAAGAGAGCAGCCTGCGTCTTCCTAGTAATTGGAGCGGTCTAAAAATGGGACGGGCCGTCCCATGAGGTGCCAAGCTCCCCATCAAAGAACCAGGGTTGTTGAGGTGATGAGATGAGGGTTCCTTGTCAGGTGGGGGTTAGATGCAATACTCTTTGGGACCTCTTCTAACCTTCATCTAGATCGGGGTGTCCGATCACTTGGCCTCTCTGGGCCACATTGGAAGAAGAATTGTCTTGGGCCACACATTTTAATGCTAATGATAGCTGATGAGCTGAGAGAGAGAGAGATTGTAAAAAAATCTCAATGTTTTAAGAAGGTTTACAAATTTGGGTTGGGCTGCATTCAAAGCCATCCTGGGCCACATGTGGCCCATGGGCCGTGGGTTGGACAGGCTTGATCTAGAGTCTATTGTTCTAAGCCCACACAGAGCAGTAGTCTTGACTTTGGGAATTTGCAAGGTGGGTTCCACGATGGAGTGTGATAGAGGAAAGAGTCAGTCTCAGGTCCTAGTGCCTGCTGACACTTACCAACACTGTGTGACTGTGAGCAGGTTACCTGAACTCTCTGAGCCCTGTAAAATGAGGCCTGAAATACACTGCTTCTAGGTCTGTTGTAAGAGTTAGAAATAATGCATTTAAAATAGGAGTCCGAAGGTAAATCGTCAACACATCTCTAGTTACCCTTAAGGGTAGAATTCTTTTACTTTGTTAATTCATTCTCCACTTCAGTGACACAACCTTGATGTGTAAAAACAGAAGACATGAAGGGTGTGTAAAGACACTGGAGAAAGATCACGCTAGTAGATGGATTAGTTGGCCAAAGAAAGCTGAGCAAATCTCCATGAGAAGTCACAGGGAGAGTGTCCTGAGCAGGCAGAAGCCTGCAGCACTGTCTCCTTCCTGGGAAGGATGCGGGCTTGTAGTGCACTGAGCGCGTCCTGATGCTATCTTAATTCTCTACACCGTTGCCATGCCAACTCTGAGCAGTAGGGCTGATCATCCCCATTTTACAGAAAGGAAAACGGAGGCTCAGAGAGGTCACATGCCTAACCCCAGGACATATGGCTATTCCCCAGATTTGCCTCACCTGCTCCTACCACCAAGTTTCCTGAGCATTCTGCTGCACCCTCCGTTCACAGGGCAGAGTAAATCCAGGTGCACAACTGCCCTCACCTGATGGGATAGGGTGGGTTTAGCCAAGCAATGGGAGCCTCTGCAAAGCTGGTGTTCGGAGAGCGGAGCGGGAGCCTTAGTTCAGAAACTCTAGGGAGTTCCCTGATGGTGTAGTGGCTTAAGGCTTCGGCGCTGGCGCTGTCAGCGCTGCGGCCTGGGTTCAATTCCCAGCCAGGGAGCTGCCCACATACCAAAAAGCAAAAAAAAAAAAAAAAAAAAAAAAAAGGAAAGAAACTCTAAATTAATGGTGGTCTGCCACTAACTCATTCTCTACCTGTTTAGCTTGGGCTTTGCATGTGTCTGTTAGGCCTTCATACTCCCTCTTGTCCACATGGTCCAAATTTTTAAAGTACAGAAAGGCATACTATGAAAGGTCACCCTTGCACCTTGTCTCCCAGGAATCTGTTCTCCTCGCTCAGGGAAAACCAGTGTCTATGTATAGCCTTCTGATTTTAGTCTTGATTTTAGTTTTTTTTTTTTTTTTGGTTGCTTGTTTTGTTTTTCAAAAATTAAAGTGAACTTACATAGCCATTTGAACGTGTACAATCCAGTGGCATGTATTTACAATGTTGTACAACTACCACCTTTCGCTAAGCTTCAAAATTTTGTCACATATCCAGAAAAAAAAAAAAAAAAGAGACAAAAGACAGAATCCCCAATGAGTAAACATCACTCCTCATTTCCCCCTCCCCCATCTCTTGGCCACCACTAAAATGCTTTCCATCTCTATGGATTGGCCTATTCTGGATATATCACATACAGGAAGTTATACAATATGCAAACTTTTCTATCTGGCTTCTTTTCCTTACCATGTGTTCAGGGTTCATCCACATTGTAGCATGTATCAGTAATTCATTCCTCTTTATGGCTGAGTAACAGCTGGGTTGTTTTCACCATATTGGCTGTTATGAATAGTGCTGCAATAAACATTTGTGTACAAGTGTCTGTGTGGACATACATTTTCATTTCTCTTGGGTATGTACCCAGGAGTGGGATTGCTGGGTCATACAGTAATTCTGTAACTAAATATTGAAGAATCAGAGGTTTTTTAATGCATGTAATTTACCCTAATTTTACACAGTTGTTAGCATACTATGCACATTGTACTGCATCTTGCATTATTCACTTGACTATAGTTTTAGAGATCTTTTCAGGGGTGTGCTACTGAATGTTTAATAACCAGCTCTGGTTGGTTAGAAAGTGCCCTGATTGGTGAGATTTCCAGGTTCCCATGGTGTAACTTCCACCATGGCCATTTGCAGCTTTGAGGTCACCAGCTGTGACAGAGTCAGGACGAGACGCTAATAATCTGCTCCCATGAACTGGTCCAAGACGGCTCCAGCTATGACTGGATCATCCCCCTATAAAAGTGTAAAGAGCTGCTTCATTCCTTTTTATGACTATAGAGCATGTCATTTTAGGATGTACTATAATTTTTTAACCAGTCCCTTGTGGTGGACACTTAAGTTGTTTCCAGTCTTTTACTTCTACAAACCAGGCTTTAATGGATAACCTTGTGTGCGTGCCATTTTGCTCAGGTGCGAATGTGACAGTAGGCATGGTTCCATGACTTTGTAAGAATCACTACGGGAAGAAATTCTCAAAAGGCAATTTATTTCTTTATTGGATAGTTATGGCTGCTAGGAAGAATTCTATGCAAAGAAATTGTCTCTTCTTGTCCCAGTTTCCTTGTGAGTCAAATGGATGCAAATTAACTAGCCACTTCCCAGCATCAAAGAATTAATGTAAAACTTTGAAATGAAATTGAAAAGCATGTTTTTCTTCTTAAAGACAGGAATTTGTGTAAATACAAAGTGTCATGGTTCACACTTGGTTATTTAGAATAACACTCTTGGGACACTATATACTGCTCTAGAGTCCCTCTAAAGGTAAGATTTGTAGGAGAGCGAACCAATCAACTGATTAGGAAATAGAATAGTCGGAGAATTTTAGCCCAGTTCTTAGACTGTTTGACTGAGGAACTGTAATACAGTGTTTCAGGATTATACTTTGGAATCATCTGGGGAGCTCTTAAAATCTTGATGCTCAGGCCACAGCCCAAACTAATCAAACTGGACTCTGCAGTTGGGAGCACAGGCATCTGGGTTTTTTAAGCTTTCTTGGTGATTCCACTGTTCATCCAAGGTTGAAAAGACAATACAAGGAGGAAACCAAATTAGGGAAAGAGGGAAACACATTTGCATTAGTCAGGGCTCTACAGAGAAACAGAACCAATGGAATGCATATACATATAGAAGGACATTAATTTTAAGGAATTGGCTCATGTGGTTATGGAAGTGGCAAGTCCAACATGTGCATGATGGGCCTGAAAGCTAGAGACCAGGGAAGAGCTGATGCTGGAGTTCAAGTCTAGAGACCATCTGCTGCTGAATTCCCCCCTGCTCCAAGGTCAGTCTTTTGTTCTGCTCCGGCTGTCAACTGATAGGATGAGGCCCACCCACCTTATGGAGGGCAATCTGCTTTATTCATGGTCCACTGGTTTAAATGTTAATCTCATCCGAAAATGCTCTCCCAAAAACATCTAGAGTAATTTTTGACCACCTATCTGGGCACTGAGGTCCAGCCAAGTTGAAATATAAAATTAACCATCACAATTTAACAGTTGCTTGGGGATACTCAAAATCTTTATCCTTCAGGGGGAAAGATAGGAGTTCAGTGATTACCTAAAGTTTGGTCACAAACAAATTCTCTCTGAAATTTCTTGGCTGCTCTCCCAAAAAGAACCATTTACTTGTCACTTATAAGCCCTATTCCCAGAGCTCACAGATTTTATTAAAATTAAAAATATGAGGAAATCAAGTAGTTTGTTCCATCATCTTGGAATTGGCTGTTTTTATTAGAAGATTATTGACTTTTTGTTGTTGTTGTTAGCAGGAGTGAGTGTTGTTAATGGTGCAAGGAGATTCACTATAGTGACTATAAAAAGGTTGGTCTTAAGCCATGAATATATTCCTTTAAGAAAATCTGATCTCTTCTGTTCTCTTGAAAGAACCACAGTATCAAAACTCAGAATTAAAAAAGATTAGTGTTGAGAGTTCTATAGGTCTCAGCAGGAAGGAAACATGGTTAATTGGGGGAATTGTGGACAACCTAATTATCCTTTCTCTCCTTTATAAAAGGGCTTTCGAGCTTTTCCAGGTCACCAGCACTAGGGTTTACTCCCTTCCATGACTAATTGGGAGTTTAGTTTAGAGTCCCATTTTTCTAAGCAACTGACCATCAGGTTGCCTGACTGTATCCCAAGGTGTTTGATTTCAAGTAACAGACCCGAGGAATCCTGAATTCTGTGCTTCCTGTGGAACTTGCACCTCCCACTGTTGTTCAAGCTTCCCTTTCAGAGTGCAAACTGGAGACGTTCCACTCAGTGAGAAGATCCAGGCCCTAGGGGAAACGCAGGGGGTCTGAGGACCCACACTGGGCCTCCCACAGCGCCATATGCAATGCTCTCATTCCCAGGGATCCTGGGTCCTGGCTGGAAACATTTTTAACCTGTGGGGCCAGCTGACTGGTAAAGCCAGGACTGCTGTGAGTCATCAGGAAACTGAGTCAGCCTCATTGATTTAGAGTAGGATGGTGTGGGTTGAGTTGATGGGAACTTTGCATGGGTTCTTGTGGTCATGGAAATAGTTCCATTTTGCCAGCTACAAATCAACTGGCATTCATGCAGACCCAGAAGCAGAAGAGCTAAAGTTAAAAATAAGTCAACCTTTTATTTTTAGGCAAGGCAGAGCACAACCCTAAAATGGGAATTGGGGCACGTGGACCTGCCTCGCCCAGGAGACTCAGTGGGAAGGGACAGCAACACAGGGTCTCTCCCACGTAGCATCCCTGCTTGTGCAGGAGGGTATGTGGAAAGACCTGTCTGAGAAGAGCAGTGCCCTGAACCAGGCTGTCCTTCTGTCCAGTTCCTAGATGAAGCTCATGGGACCCAGAGCCTATCAGGAAATGACATCAGGGTGAGGACACCTCTGTTATGCACAGGTATGGTGTGTGTGGGCAGGACTGGTGTACATCAGGTCCCAGCAGCTCCAGTTGTTAAAACACTGGAATACTTCCATGCATCTTGGTAAACAGACATTGACCAAGCCCTCTGTTTGCCTCCCCACTACCAGCTACCCCGCCCCTCCTCAAGGACAGCACAGGCTTCCCCAGCAGCCAGCAACAAAAGGGTTAATTCCTGGCACGGCTGGGCACTCAGGAAATCTGATTAGCTCTGTTCTTCTCAAAGGAACTTCAGCATCAAAATCAGCATTCAAAAACATCTGTGGTGAGAGTTCTACTGGTCTCAACAGGAAGGAGTCCACGGTTTAAGGGGAAAATCACAGACAACTCTGTTGTCCCTTTTCTCCTTTACAAAGTGGTTTGGGAGCCTTTCCACGTCACCAGCAATAGGATTTACTTTCTTCCATCAGTGATTGAAAGCTTCAGCACCAGGACCGGCTGCATCCTTTGGGACTCTCCTTGTCAGTCCAGTAGTGATAAAGGTAGTAACCAGCACCACTGGGTGTGGAGGTGTGTGGGTTCCATCCAAGGAAGGAGCTGGGGTGGTAACCCCAGAGACTGTTCCACGGCCCTGCCTGCTTAGCAGGAAGCACTCGCCCATGTTGTCCTGCATTTCTCAGCTATCACAATCCTCTGGGCGCCTTCTCCCATGGGCTCGGGCACCACCTTAACTTCTTTTGTTCAAGCCTCTTCGTCCTGCCACCATGCAGTGCCTCTGCCCTCAGTGACCCTGTGCTGGTGACTCCAGCGCTAAGGCCAGTCTGACCTAAAGAAAGCAAGCTCACCTCCTCGTGTCCACTGAATTCCAAATGAGGACAGAGCTTTCCACTTGTCTCCCCCAGGGGACCAGAGACCAGGATGTCACTTTTAATGAGACCTAGTGTAGGTATGGGAGTAATGACAGGGAAGGAAAATACAGAAAAAGCTTACAGCTCTGGTGGGCCCGGCAGGCTTGACAGCGCAGTTTCCCTGACGTGCACCCCTCTGGACGCTTGGCGGCCGGGATGAGCTTCCCTCAGCTGCTATCAGAAAGGCCCCAGACAGAGCTGACTCTGGGGGATGAACACACAGCACAACACATAAATGATGTATTGTGTTATTGTATACCTGGAACCTATGTGACTTTTTACTAATCATTGTCACTCCAATACACCTAGCAATAAAAACAAAAACAAAAACAATTAAGGAGCTCCCTGGTGGTGTAGTGGCTAAGGCTTCGGCGCTCTCAACACCGTGGCCTGGGTTCGATTCCCAACCAGGGAGCTACCAAAAACAAAAACAACAACAAAAAACAACCAAAAAAAATTAAGAAAGCCCCCAGATATCCCCACATCTTAGAGTTTAGGCCAAGCTGACTTGGCCAAGCTCTACAATTTGGAAGAAAGGGTTTTCTCATCCAGCTCCGGGCCCACCGTGAGACACTGACAGCTTGGTAAGGGGAGACAGCACCAGCATCAGTCAGCCTCTCTCCAAGAATCCAAGTGTCCTGCAAAGTAGTCTGACCTGGAAGCAAGCAGGTACAGGCCCCTACTTACCACGAGGGCGTTTGTTACATTGTCATTCCACTTTTATAGAAGAGAAACTAAGGCCCAGAAAAGTTTAGTAATCAACTGACCTCACATAGCCTGTAGCTAGCTCGTCATTCCAAAACCACTACTCTTAACACTTCTCTTTTGCAGACCTGGAGCTCTTCAATTATCGACAAGTTGCAAAGGTGCAAAGCCATAGGGTGCTCATGAGTTAGGCATGAAGGAGGCTGGAAGACCTCTGTGGGTTTCATCAGTAACAAGCCAACAACGAGAAGCTCAGAAGAGGGCGCAGCAGCAGAATGCTTTCGAAATTTTCCTGTCGATTTCTTTACCATCGGGAGATGCAGCTTCCGCCACAGCACTAGTGTTCTCTAATTCCTCAATTGCTTTGTTCTCTCATTCCCTGTCCATAATGATAGGGACATGTCAAAGGGACACCAGGAGCCAGCTTGAAGAGCCTTGTATGTGTCTGCTCTGGTTTCCATAACAAAGTACACAAACTGGGTGGCTTAAGCAACAGAAATGCATTTTCCCACAGTTGTAAAGGCTGTAAGATCAAAGTGTCAGCAAGTTGTGTCATTCTTGAGGCCACTCTTCCTGGCTTACAGATGGCTGCCTTCTCTCTGTGTCCTCCGGTGGTCTTCCCTCCTTGTGTGCCCTGCGAGAAAGAGAGCCCTGATGCCTCTTCCCATAGGGACACCAGCCATATAGGATTAGGGCCTCACCTCAATGACATCATTTACCATTACTTACCTGCTACAGGCTCTACCTTCAAATCCTGTCACATTGGGGGTTAAGGCTTCAACATATGAATTTCAGGAGTACACAATTCCACCTGTAAGAGTTCTTTCCAGTCGTATGGGAATTCAGACCCTGCTGTGCAAGTAAAAGCAGGTAAGAAAGCTCTCTGGACATCGGGACATAGGGGTGGGGGGACAATGTAGTGTGGTGTGGTGTAGAACACACTTCCAATCACGTTGCTCGGGTGAGTGAGCGTAAGCACATTCTGTTTGGACAGGTGTGTACCATTTTTCAGTTCCATCCTTTGATCTATTATTTTCCTGTTAATTGTTTCATGAGGGAAACAGAATTTGATGGTCCTGGAATGTGTGAACCTTCTTTGGGAATTCTTGAGCCTGAAATTAAAAAGATAATGTCTTTGGGGTTCTTTCTGGCCCTAAATTAGATTGCCCTGGAAGTGTCATATAAAAGCCTGTAGACCACCGTTTAGCTGGTCCCCACCACAGCCAGCGCTGCCGCCATCTCTAACCAGTCATCTTATCAGTGCTCCATTTCACCACCCCCAAACCCAGCTTCAAGTGACTTCCATGGCTACCCTAAATGTAAACGATAAGAAAAGTGAAAGGCGAGAAATCAAAAGCACCCTTCTTTCTTCTCTATTATAAAATAAATAGAGAAAAGCCATCCATAACAACAAAATAATTACAATAAATTTTTGCATTTCTTTCCAGTGTTTTCCACACACCCACCTTTGTGTATCACTTCGGTGACAGTATATTCCACTTTGGTTACTTAATCTTAGAGGATTTACTATGTTGTGTGACACTTTTAAAATATACCCACCAATTCTTTGTCACTCCTCTCACAGACAGGTGGAATCTATGTCTCCTCCCTTAGAATCTGGAATGACTTACTGACCTCCTTGTAGCCAACAGAATGCAGAAGGAGTGATGCCATATGACTTTCAAAACTGGGTCAGCAGCTTTTACCTGTTTCTGTAGGATGTCAGCTCTAGGGGAAATGTGCCGTGGAAGAAGATCAGGTATCCTGCATCCGCCATGCAGAGAGGCCACACGTAGGCACTCTGCTCTGGTGGACATCCCAGCCGAGCCTGTGGCGGACAGCCAGCATCCATTCCTAATAGTATGCGTGAGCCATCTTGGACATCCAGCTCAGTCAAGTCATCAGATTTTCTTCTGTTTTTTTTGCACCCCTAGTTGACATCTTACTGCAACTGCATGAGTAACCTCGAGTGAGAACTGTATAGCTGAGCCCTTTCAAATTTGTGACGTATAAAATTATAAGCAAAATAAAGTTGTTGATTTAAGCCATTAAGTTTTGAGGCAATTTTCCACACAGCAATGGTAACCCAAATGAATTTTAGTACCTGGAAATGATGGGCTGCTATAGTGAAAACCCAAAACATGTGGTATTGACTTTGACACTGGGCAAGGGACAAGGGCCTTGAGAATTATGCCAGTGGGAACTTAGAGGAAAGCGAGGAAAATGTTATAAGAAACAGAAGAAAAAAGGACTGTTGTCACATAGTGGTAGAAAGTTAGCAACACCATCACCGGTGGTAATGTGGAAAGAAGAAAATGCATCCAGTGAACTCTTGAACCCAGCTAAGAAAATGTCCAGGCAGTGTCGAAGATGCCACCCGGCTTCTTCTAGCCCCTGTAATAAAATGAGCACTGAGAGGTACAAACAGATAAACTGGAAAACCAATTCTTCAGTTTTTAAGTGGAATTTGGAGGAAATACAAAAGGCCAAGTGAATATTTTTAGCCAGCAAAGGGTTCTTAAGGTAAAAAGGAGCCTCGGGGAAAAGGTTTTCAAGAAAATGTGGCAGAGGGTAAAAAGGAAGCCAGAGGGGTGACTTTAAAAGACCTTTTAAAAGATTTCAGAAAGATTCAAGATGTTATTTCATAGACACTATCGGATAGATGAAAAGCATCAAGGATCTTAAGGTCATGCTTTGTAGGTTATACCTCTTAAATAATAGAGCTCCTAGACTCTTAGGGATATTGCTCTTAGCAGCCTTGCAGGGAGTCTAAGATAGAGGGGGGTCTTTCTCAAAAACCCTTAGTGGTTTTTGTTAATAAAGGGAACTCTAATGAGATTCATAAAAATCCATAAAATTTTCAACAGAATTATAATGGCAGAAGCAATACCATCTTAGACTGAAAGAGACAGAAACAGAACAAAATGAAAAGAGATCTGTGGATCCTGACCTTCTGAGGGAAGGAAGCAGAATGAGAAAACTACACAGCTGCAAATGCAGGCTATTTATTGTGGGGGAAGAAAGGATGACCCAAAGCTATCTAGAGATTCAATGCGATCAATCCCTGGCAATCAATGGCATTTTTCACATAATATAAAAAAAAAATCTTATTTATATGGAACCACAAAAGACTCTCAAAAGCCATGGCAATCCCAAGAAGAACAAGCTGGGGGTATCACACTTCCTGATTTTAAACTATACTACAAAGCCATAATAATAAGAATAGTATGACACTGGCATAAAAACTGACACATAGACCAGTAGAACAGATTAAAGAGCCCAGAAATAAACACCCATATACATGGTCAACAAGTTTTGACAAGGGAGCCAAGAATGCTCAATGGGAAAAGCGTAGTGTCTTCAATAAATGATGTTGGGGAAACTGGATAACCGCATGCAGACAATGAAATTAAACCCCTCTCTTACACCACTCAAGCAAATAACTTGAAATGAATTAAAGACTTAAACATAAGACCTGAAATGGTAAAACTCCTAGAAGAAAACACAGGGGTGAAA